>JALIGW010000001.1:217777470-217889970 GCA_023053685.1 Diadophis punctatus similis | reverse complement strand
CAGTAATTATCAGTGCAGCATCCCAGGTCTTGTGATCAAAATTCGGATGCTTGGCAACTGCCATGTATTTATATAGAATTTATATAGAATAAAAGAGTTGGAAAGTCTTCTAGTCCAACCCCCTGCTTAGGCAGGAAATCCTACACCACTTCAGACAAATGGTTATCCAATCTCTTCTTTAAAACTTCCAGTGTTGGAGCATTCACAACTTCTGGAGGCAAGCTGTTCCATGGATTAATTGTTCTAACTGTCATGAAATTTCTCCTTAGTTCTAAGTTGCTATTATCCTTGATTAGTTTCCACCCATTGCTTCTTGTCCTACCCTCAGGTTTTTTGGAGAATAGTTTGACTCCCTCTTCTTTGTGGCAACCCCTGAGATATTGGAACACTGCTGTCATGTCTCCCCTAGTTTTTCTTTTCATTACACTAGACATACCCAGTTCCTGCAACCGTTCCTCATATGTTTTAGTCTCCAGTCCCCTAATCATCTTTGTTGCTCTTCTCTGCACTCTTTCTAGAGTCTCAACATCTTTTTTATATCGTGATGACCAAAACTGAATGCAGTATTCCAAGTGTGGCCTTACCAAGGCATTATAAAGTGGTATTAACACTTCACGTGATCTTCACGTGACAGACTGGAACACTGGGCCCTATCTAACAAAATGAAATTCAATGCAGAGAAAAGTAAAGTCCTACACTTAGGTAAGAAAAACCAAAAATATACATATAAACTGGGTGAAACCAGACTCAATTGCAGCGACTGTGAGAGGGATCTTGGAGTCTTGGTAGGCAAAAAGCTAAACATGAGCCAGCAGTGTGCAGTGTCAGCCAAAAAAGCCAAAGCAACCCTAAGCTGCATTAATAGAGGGATACAATCTAGGTCTAGGGAGGTACTAATACCACTCTATAAAGCCTTAGTTAGACCACACCACACCTAGAGTACTGCATCCAATTTTGGTCACCACGCTACAAGAAAGACTCTAGAGAAAGTGCAGAGGAGAGCAACCAGGATGATTAGGGGACTGGAAACTAAAACATACGAAGAGCAGTTACAGGAACTGGGCATGGCTAGTCTAGTGAAGAGAAGGACCAGGGGAGACATGATAGCAGTGTTCCAGGGGCTGCCACAGAGAGGAGGGGGTCAAGCTATTTTCCAAGGCATCAGAAGGCCAGACAAGGAATCATGGATGGAAACTGACCAAGGAGAGATTCAACCTGGAAATAAGGAGAAAATTTCTGACAGTGAGAGCGATCAACCAGTGGAACAGCTTGCCTTCGGAGGTTGTGAGAACTCCAACACTTGAGACTTTCAAGAGGAAATTGGACTGCCATTTGTCGGAAATGGTGTAGGAACTCCTGCTTGAGCGGGGGGTTGGACTAGATGTTCCCTTCCAACTCTGTTACTCTTTTACTGTTACTCTGATCTGATGATTCTATCCCTCTGTGTATGCAGCCTAGAACTGTGTTGGCTTTTTTGGCAGCTGCTGCACACTGCTGGCTCATATTTAAATGGTTGTCCACTAGAACGCCAAGATCCCTCTCACAGTTACTACTGTTGAGCAAGGTACTACATATACTGTACCTGTGCATTTTGTTCTTCTTGCGGTTGCAGTGTCCCAGGGTCATGCGTTCCCCTTTTGCAACCTTCTGAACAAGCAAAGTCAATGGGGAATCCAGATTCACTGAACAACTCTGTTACCAACTTAACAATTGCAGTGATTCACTTAACAACCATGGCAATAAAGGTCGTAAAATGGAGTGCAACTCACTGAACAACTGTCTTGCTTAACAACAGAAATTCTGGGCTCAATTGTGGTCGTAACCCGAGGACTACCCGTAAACCGCATGCTTTCAATGATCACATTTGTTTGAGTCCCAAAATAGCTTATTTATGGCATACCTCAACCTAAACAATCTGAGCCTCTTATTGCAGTGTAAGATACACAGAGCTTTGACTGCATAAATAAAGGCTAGAAAGGTGACTATTAATCCATCCCTTTGAACTTTGAAAATATCTGTCCCATTTTCTGAAGAACCACTTATGTATATCAGTTCAAGCATTATCTGGTAATAACATACTGCAAGCCATTTCACATTTCTCCTTTGATGACAATTATATATTTGCATTACATATTTCTTGATTCCTTCCATGTAAAATGGCTTTTAAAAAAATACACACAAAAAAACCAAAAAACCACAAGTGTCAGCTTTGCTGGGAAGAAACAAGGCAGCATCATGAATAGGTTGTAGGCAATCATTCTCAAAATGAAAATTTTAATTAGTCAAGTGATAATTACATTGTAGAAGATGCATCTGACAGCCACTAAATATTCTCAGAAGACAGGAGACCATGTTTCATATAACAACACCTGATATAGACAACTGACAAATACTATTTGGGATGATAGCATGAGAATTATCATTTGAAGCACATATAAAAGCACTTTTGACACATCATTATTGGTTTGTTATTTTATTTTTAACCACTTAAGTTTGGTTTTGTGATTAAGCTGGAGAGCTTAGATCTGATTTCACTTTCTTCTTTAAGATATAGAGCAAAATTAATGAGCCAGTTAAGGAAGAAGAAGAGCCCTGTTTGATCTAAGAAAAGTTCAGCCAGTTTGGTCTAGAAGTTAAGGCACCAGGCTAGAAACCAGGAGATTGTGAGTTCTAGTCCAGGGGTGGGTTCTAATTTACCTCGCTGCTGGTTCGCTTCCTCCCGCACTGCGTGGGCGCGCCGTGTGGGCGCATACATGTGCAGTGCCGAAAAATCCAGAAAAATAATGATAATAATAATAAAAATAAGCCGAACACAAGATGGCGACCATAGGCACAGTGCTGGAAACTCGGCTTCTGCACATGCTCAGAAGAAAAAAAAATTCAAAAAAAAAATTCAAAAAAAATTCAAAAAAATTTTTTTTTAAAAAAAGATGGTGGCACCCACGGAGCAGCACTGACCGAACCAGTTCCATGACATCATCGTGATGTCACCAGCAGGTCGCTACCGGTTCGGGCGAACCGGTCCAAACCGGGAGGAACCCACTTCTGTTCTAATCCCACCTTAGGCATGAAAGCTGGTTGTGTAACTTTGGGCCACTCGTTCTCTCTCTCAGCCCAACCCATTTCACAGAGTTGTTGTGGAGAAAAAAAGGAGAAAGAGTATTTGGCAAGTTCTCTGCCTTGAGTTACTTATAAAAATAATGAATGTGAGATAAAAACAAATAAAGAAAAAAAAAGATTGCTTTTGTTAGACCAATATCAAATCCCTTTGTGAGATATCCTTAATATTTCAGTCAAAACCATCTCAAGAGTTCCTGATTTCAGCTGCCAAGTATTAAATTGCAAATGTATAATAACACATTTTTCATAAACATGTCCATCTTCATTTTTGGAAAAAAAAAATCATCTTTATCTCTTTAAGAGCTCTCCCAAGCAGTAATTACATGCTAATTAGTTGTGTGAAGAGTGCTTACAACCATTCTCCATTTAATGATTGAAGTTCTGTTACTCCCCATAATTATTAGGCATTCTGCCCTATTGATTACTTAGAAACAGCTTTAATTCTGTCTACTACAAATATTGAGAAGACTGCATTTACTTAAATGAAGAACATGAGTAGTCATAAAAGAACTAGTGTTTCTGTATCTCTTTGCTGCCTTTTAGTGGGTCACTTGGATTTTTCAACATGGATGTGTTAACTGTTGTGTCCTGGGACCGAAGAGGACTGAGTCAGGCTTAAGACAAACAGCTCTTTATTTTAACTATGTACAAGATCCAGCAGAGAGCCAGGATGACAGCTTCCCCTTTTATAGGGAGCTGTCAGATGGCTTAACCAATCAGCAGTCTCCATTTTCCCGCTTGAACAGCGGACCTCGGAGTAACCTATGCAGTCTCAATACGTAACATTAGCCCTGTGTAAGAACAGTTTTGATTTATGTGTGGTAGCATCAATAGTTTTTATTTATAATTATAAGATTTTGAGTTTTCTTTTTCACTTTCTCTTAATTTGTCTTAAGTAAATGGAGCAAGCTGACCATACAGAAGTTGCTTTTAAAAGACCACGCTATTATGTGTCACTAACATAAGGTAATATTTGCTATTAAGACATTGCTTTTTAAAATGTTTTATATTATTTTATACTTCCTATCATTTTTTATTATTGACTTCGGGCCAGTCACTCTACCTCAGTCCAACACCCATCACAGGGTTATTGTGGTGGAGAAAATAGGAGGGAGGGAGGAGTATTAGGTACCGTATTTTTCGGAGTATAGGACGCACCGGAATATAGGACGCACCTTAATTTTGGGGGAGCAAAACAAGAAAAAAATAATTCTGCCATACCTAGCATTCAATACTTTAGCAAGTGACTGTGGTATGCCCCCCTCCTCTCTCTCTCTCCCCCCCTTCCCCTCCCTCTCCCTCCCCCCTCTCTTCCTCCCTCCCTCTCTTTGAAATAAATCTGCTGGCTTTGGTGGGGTTTCTATGGACACCCCACCGTTTGCCCTGTTTTTGGAATGGGGAGAAAAGTGATTGCAGAAGCAAAAAAAGAGCATTGTGTTTCAGGCTGCAGCCCGAAAACACTTCCCTCCCCGATTCCAAAATTGGAGGAAGGCTTTTTGCACGCCGCTCAGAGCACTGCATTGCAGCCCCTGCTGCCGCCCCTGAGAAGGACCCTCAATCAGCCACCTCTAGGAAGCCACCCCCATCCTCAGGAGGCAGCCGCCCCTTTAAGAGTGAAGGAGCTTTTTTATTTTTTATTTCCCTCCTTCTAGCCTGAGCTGGCCGATTGTGACAGCGCGCCACAGACGTTCGCGGAGGGGAGGGGGGAGGTGATCGTTTGCCACCGCCACGGAGGTATGTGAGTCGCCCGGGGGTCAGCCGCACCTCGGGTTGGAGGGTCCTTGTCCTGCTGCTGCCCCAAGGAAGCTGCGGAGCTGAAGAAGCCTCCACCCACCTGCCAGCTCGCCACTCAGCCTGGGGAGGAAAGCGTTTTCAGGCGGCAGCGCTGCGATCCCCTTTCCGATTCCAAAAGGCTGAGTGGCGAGCTGGCAGATGGGTGGAGGCTTCTTCAGCTCTGCAGCTTCCTTGGGGCAGCAGCAGGACAAGGACCCTCCAACCCGAGGTGCGGCTGACCCCTGGGCGACTCACATACCTGCGTGGCGGTGGCAAACGATCACCTCCCTCCTCCCCTCTGCGAACATCTGTGGCGCGCTGTCACAATCGGCCGGCTCAGGCTAGAAGGAGGGAAATAAAAAATAAAAAAGCTCCCTCACTCTTAAAGGGGCTGCTGCCTCCTGAGGACGGGGGTGGCTCCCTGGAGATGGCTGATTGAGGGTCCTTCTCGGCAAAGAAGAGCATCGCGTTTCCGGTGGCGGGCAGCGCCGGTTACACGCCCCGTTTTGGGAATCGGGGAGGGGATCGCAGCGCTGCCGCCTGAAAACACTTTCCTCCCCTGGCTAAGTGGCGGGCTGGCAGGTGGGGGTGGGGGCTACATTTGGAGTATAAGACACACCCAGTTTTTGACCCTCTTTAGGTGCGTCCTATACTCCGAAAAATACGGTATGTTCGCCACTTTGAATTATTTATAAAAAAAATAATAAAGGCAGAATATAAATGAATAAATAAAATTAGCCATGCTCTCATTTCAATTATTTGATCTTATCTGTGAATATGTATATTGCTATATTAAGATGCTAAAACAATATTAAAAAAAAACCCCAGAGAGACTTCAATAGATGGCACTTACTTGGGGAATTCAGCAGCCGTGATTTTTTACAATGGTAAATTGTCTCCTGTTCACAATATTCAGCATTATTTGTTATTGCTTCCAGCTGATCCCCACTGCTATTGTAACTGAAGTTCATGGTGTATGGCTTCCTAGGATCAAATCCGTGGACATGAGTCAATTCTGTGTTATTGTGCTGCACCACTGTCCAGATCTTGTCTTCTGTGGTGAAATGAAAGGGAAAAGAGATAAGAAAGTGAGTGGGTTTGTTTGCTTGTTTGCTTGTTTCATCTGAAACTTGATATTTCTGTTACATATATTGGGGCATAGAGTATGAACATAAGTATCTTTGACAAAATGTTAATTCAAAAGAAGGAATAATTTAACCTTTCCATTTTTAAACCAAGATATCCAACAAAACTGGAGCACCCAGCAGTCCAAAGAGATTTTACAAGTAAACCCCCAATTGTTCTTATCAGCTGAATCAGGCTGAAAAACAATTTTTATGCATATGTAAACTTGGAGTTTTACAAGTAATTTTAGGAGTCCATCACTTTATGATTTTACATCTTATATTGCATTTTTGTTCTATTTTCTGGGTCAATATGGATCAACACAGTATATGGACGAAAGGGAAGAAAAATCCATGGATTTCTGTAGAAGCGGATTTTCAAGAGAGATGCTGCTATAGCAGAAACATTAATAGGATTTGCCTGATTATTTTTGGCAACCAAAACAAATCAAAACAAAAAACAAAGCCATTGGTTTCCAAAAACCATGTACAACAAAGATGTGGTGAAAAATAACAATAGCTAGATAGATAGCTTTTATAATAGCTAGATAGCTGGATGGATGGATTGATGGATGACAGATAGATAGATAGATAGATAGATAGATAGATAGATAGATAGATAGATAGATAGATAGATAGATAGATAGATAGATAGATAGATAGATAGATATGACAGACAGACAGACAGACAGACAGACAGACAGACAGACAGACAGACAGACAGACAGACAGACAGACAGACAGACAGACAGACATAATTTTACTGTGTCGCACTCCCCACAAGGAGATGGTACAGTAAGATAATTGAGATCCCTGGATCAGACTATTGTTCTGGCTGACTTTCAGATGGAAACAAAAAACTTTGCCAACCTATGCTATTAAGTGGTGACCTCAAGGACCCTTGGCTGATGGCAAGACAACATCACACTTGAGTTTTAGTGCAGTGGAAAATATGTTATGTCCTTTCATTTTAGGAGTAAAATGAAATTGATTTTGTCTTTCTGTTATTGGTTTCTTTACCATAATAAAGAGGAAGGAGGGAAGGAGGAAAGAAAGGAAGGAATATAGCAAAATAGCAAAAATGAAATAAAAATAGTGTTCATTTTCATACAGGATTTTAAGATTGGCAATAACTTACCATTTCCCAACACAAAACTCCCTTTCCCTTGATTGTTCCCAAGTAACTGTTATTCAAAACCATTCTGGGCTTTCAGGCAGCTCACTCATAACAAATGAGATCAGCTGTGGGTTGCTCCCAGTTTGGCCTGGTTCTTAGAACTGGTAGCGCCAGCGGCAGGAGGCTCCACCCACCCAGAACACTTCTGCGCATGCACAGAAGCATCACGCGCGTGTGTGAACCGGTAGTAAAGGGTTTTAGAACCCACTACTGAATGAGATGCATCACTTCTTTTTATGGTCTGCCTTGGCTGCACTCCTGTATATATATCTGAAATCTCAAACAGACTATTACAATATATTTCTTCCTGGGACCCAAAAGCAATTTGGGAACTTCAAATTCCCAAAATAACTTTGGAATACTGCTATTTGAATTTTGTTGGGTTTTGTATTTATCAGTACCTTTGGTTTGCTGAAATGTGTTTCAATGACTGGTTAGTTGCATTTGTTTCCAATATTGAATTGTAAATGTGAGCGCTTTTTGAGGAAAGAGAAAATAAGGATGAAAATCCCCTGGATAAAATCTTTCCCATCCTCTCTCAACTCTCCCAAAGCATCTAAGCCTTCTTAAAGTCTTCGCCACATGTTGTGTCAATACAAAACAAACAAATAAACAAACTTCAGCTGGGGACCAAGGTAAAGTAGCTTTTTAAATGTTTCATTGGTTATGATCAGTATAAGGGATATGGTTAGAAACATGAAATTTGTTCCGGTGAAGTTCTGAGTAATAGTGGTGGCAGCACTGGGATTGAAGATTGAAGAAAGAGGCTGGTGAAAAACCACTGAGTTAAGAGCTGGAAGCTTGTGACCAGACACAGCAGGGATTTGAAGTGACCAATGAGACCTGGGTACTCAGATGATGGCAGGCTGGGATAGCAATAGCAATAACACTTAGACTTATATACCGCTTCATAGTGCTTTACAGCCCTCTCTAAGCGGTTTACAGGGTCAGCATATTGCCCCCAACAATCTGGGTCCTCATTTTACCTACCTCGGAAAGGTGGAAGGCTGAGTCAACCTTGAGCCGGTGAGATTTGAACTGCTGAACTGCAGCTAGCAGTCAGCTGAAGTAGGCTGCAGTACTGCACTCTAACCACTGCACCACCTCGGGATCCTGTTAGATGTGATGGATATGATGGCCAAAGCTGGTGAGGATCTTATTCACCTACTAGAGAGCAGCTATGGTGAGGCTGGCAAGTTGGGAATACTGGTGAAACATTATTGTAGTTTGTTGGTTTGCAGAATCAGGAGCAGTGGTGGCAGGGGAAGACTGAGTACCAGTGAGTAGATAATTGGTACAAGAACCAATGTTTTGGACCAAAGAAGCTGGGTGTTAATCAAATTCAGCTACCTGGGACATATGCTGGTTGATGAGGGTTGATGTGATGTGAACTGGAAGACGAATGGTTCTCAGAGCCTAATGTAACTCCTTGGAGATTGGGAGAGATTAGATTTATGGAGACTGGAGGGCAGGTGAGAAGATTCCAGTGGGGGCAGGGAGAAGCATAGCTAAGCTAAGATAGAGTCCCACTGCAAATATGCACAACCCCATATTAAGGCTTAAATTTAGTGATAAAGTTGACTTATTTTTCTGCTGATATCACATCCACACATTGCCAAACTGCAGTTTTTTAAGTATAACATGACCTTAACACAGATTCATCTTGCATGCCAATCATACCTGGATTGATTATTTATTTATTTATTTATTTATTTATTTATTTATTTATTTATTTATTTATTTATTTATTTATTTATTTATTTATTTATTTATTTATTTATTTATTTATTATTTGCACTTGTATGCCGCCCACTCCACAGGGACTCTGGGCAGCTCACAACAATAAGAAATCTACATGCAAACAATAAACATAAAAAAACCCCTTAAAAACAATAATTATTAAAAAGCATTAAAAAAACATTAAAAATGACAATTTTAAAAACCCCATGCAATTCCTTCATTCACGAGACCAAGAGTTTTCGATGTTATATTGAATTCATTGGCCCCAGGCCTGTCAACTTAGCCAGGTTTTTAACACTTTTTTGAAGGCTGGCAGGGTGGGAATAATGTGGATCTCGGGGGGTAATGTATTCCAGAGAGCCGGTGCTTCCACAGAGAAGGCCCTAGCCTGCGGGCCTGCCAGCCGACATTGTTTGGCTGACAGGACCATTAGCAGACCAACTCTGTGGGCTCTGATCGGTCTTAGGGAGGTATGCTGAAGAAGGCGGTCACGGAGGTATTGGGAGGCACTCCAAATGATCATGCCTTTTTAGATCACCTATTGTTTGAACTACTGTTGATGCACAAGGACCTACTGTGAGGTGGTATCCTTGAAGACCATTCAGACCTACAGCTGATGTCAAATGCAGGGGTTACCCCTTGTTTAGTCCCTGTAACACCTTTACTTATGGGTGCAAATTAAGAAGATGGTTGTCTCCTATAAAGCTCTTCATAGCTTAAAGTCTAAATACCCACAGGATTGTTTCTCTTTGGTTATTTCTGTCCCTCTAATAAAGTCTTGCAGGGTCAACATGCTCCAGATAGCGTTGTCTTATGGGACTTTGGAGGCAAGTCTACTCTGTGACCGTTCCTGCCCTCTGGAATAGCACTCCCACATATGTCATAAGTACATATGTCTCCAACCTGAAAGTCATTTAGGAAAGTTCTAGTTTTTTCAGCAGACCTTGGGGCAGAGTGATCTGCAATGCTGCATTTGATTTTATATGTTTCATATAATACAGAATTTCCTTGGTATTTCCCTGACATGATTGCTATTTGTTATTTGTTTGATTAAGATTTTTTTATCTTGTTCTGATTTGAAATAATAATAACACCTCTTAAATAGCATCAGCAAGGACAAAATCACCGTAGCTCTATTTAGAACAACTTACATTCTGCAACAATACCTTTAATGTTGTTAAATAACAACCTCTGCCTATCCCAGGTCCTTGGGAAGGACTTGATAAGTGGACAAAAATGCCAGATACAGTTTAAATGTCTGGCTATCTGTACAACCAACCATAATAATAGTAATATACACTGCCTTGCTAAGTTGACTAATAAATTAAGCAAATAAATGAAAAAGCCCAATAACATTTCATAAACCTTTGCATTGGTCTGGGGACAAGAACCGTGAATTAGGTTATTAGATTTTCAGAATCTAATCTGAAATCTGCAGCTGTTATGGTGTGTATTTGGCCTTCCTATTCCTTTAGATCAGAGGTGGGTTCCTGCCGGAGCTGTCAGGTACGCAGCTCCGGTAGGGAGTGGCGGATTTCGCAAACCGCTCTGGAGCCCTCTCTGTCGGTCAACCCGGTACGTCGCCATTTTTCCCCCGTGATTTTTGGGCGATTTTGCTTCTGTGCATGTGCGGAAGCAAAATTGCGCTGAAATCTCATGAGCGGACGTGCGCGCGCGAGATTTCGCTGAGATTTTGCCTCTGCACATGCGCAGAAGCAAAATCGCGCTGAAATCTCTCTCTCACGCGTGCCCCCTCGCGAGATTTCAGTGCAATTTTGCTTCCAAGCATGGGCGGAAGCAAAATCACGCGAGGGGGCGCGCATGTAGTGAATGCGCACCCCCCGAAGGTGGAGATGCGCGCGCATGGCTCCAGCAGCAAGGTAAGTGAGCAACCCGCCCCTGCTTTAGATACATATTTTTTGCATGCAACTAAAAGAAAGGCACCACTTCTCTGTACATTTACCTTAATACTTATCTTTTTGAATGTTCTTTTCTCTATTCCACTTGGTTTTCTATCAATTTCCTCAAATATAGGATATTTTATGTATTTTTTTTCTAAATATATACCATATTAGTATTAATTTTGGAAGATTTTCCAAGTATTTTCTAGAAGTCATGATCAATAATTTACTGCATTTACCACTGTCATCCATGACCTCATGGCATTTCATTTGGTAGATCAAATCATTTGAGGCAAAACAAATCCATTACAGATTTCCTTTACATATCTACTGCTGGAATAACTCTCAAATATCTCATACAGAAACAGTGGTAAATTTGTTTGATTTATATTTTAATCTGAACGCTTTTCTAATCAATATGCAGATGAATATATACGTAGCTATCTTTCAATGTTTATATCTTTCAACAGGCTGTAATGTAAATTCTCTGATCAAGAAATACATATATTAAGGAGAACTTTACATACATATTTATATGTTGGTGCGAATAATGTCCCAAAATACATTATATTTAAGAAATTTGATTTTTTAAAATATGTACTATATTAAAACATTATCTCTTGGGAGAAAGAAACATGAATTTATGAACTGATAAAGAAAGAAAGTAACAAAAACTTTAAGAACCCTAAATAAGTTTAAGAACCTATGCTCTCCATCCCCCTACTCTATTCCCCAATTTTACCACATTCAGCAGCCAGAGAAGAGATGAAAGGGGGGAGTTCCAGGTAGAAGAAAGCTAGAAGAATGCAGAAATTATAAAATCATAAGGCTGGAAGCAGGGGTGAAATGCTCCCGGTTCGCTCTTGCCTGTCGGTCGTCGCAGAGCCAACGGAGGTGGTGGCAGTCGCGGTGCGGGGCTTCCCCCGCCTGCTACCCCCGCCCGCCTGGACACCGCCATTTGAGTTCTTTTGCCCTCTGCGCATGTGCAAAGCATTCTGCGCATGCGCAGAGGGCAAAAGAACTCAAATGGCGGCGTCCAATCAGGCGGGGGAAGCAGGCGGGGGAAGCCCAGTGCCGTGACCGCCACCGGCTCTGTCGGCTCTGCGATGACCGACAGGCAAGAGTGAATCGGGAGCATTTCACCCCTGGCTGGAAGGGACCTTGGAGGACTTTTACCTATGAGAAAGCAGCCCTGCCTTTCTAAACGAGACACACCAGGTGTCAACTTTGAACTGAACCTGGCTATAGCAATCTTTCTGTTCCTCAGTTACCACACAGAGGGGGAAGGGGAGGGGAAGGAGGTTGGAATGCATTAGTAGACACAACAAAGAGCTTTCTCATGAGAACCAAGGTCATCTCTACTGGCAACAGATAACGCTGGAGAAGGAGTGCCTGAAGAGCCTGCCAATTAATCCAATTGGCCAACATGACCTGTGACACTTGGGGATGGGGTCATTTCCTAGTTTAATTATGCTGAAACTGCAGGAAAGACTTAGAATTGGTTTTCCATTGAAGCTGTGCCGATATGATGTACTCATTAAAGAAGACCTTTGAGTAGGAGCCAAGCCTCAGAATTCTGATTTACTTGGGTTTGTCAGTGGAAGCTTTGACACCAGGCTGTTCTTGTTTAACATGAACTTTAAGTTAGGAGTGATGTCAGAAACAACCGTCTGTTTCTCCAACTCTCTGTGCCTTGCCTCTTTGACTCATGATTTTGGAACCCAGCTAGTCAACAATCTCTTCTATGCATTGGACTCCAAAACTATTTCACCACTCTAGTGCCTGACTCCCTGGACTTGAAACTCTTTATTTAAGTTGCTAGACTAGTGGAAACTTGGTTACTTTGCATGCCTTGGCACATAGCTTTTTGTTACTTGTTATGAGTAAAAGTTTGCAACTCCTCTTGGGTTTGAGTGTGAGGTTGGACTGAGACAGGATAGTGCCCATGCGATCCACACGCATTCTTCTTGATTCATGCCCCCCACGTGTTCTACTTGACACGTGTGACACTTCTAACACATACCCCATGATTCCAACGTATCTTTCTTAACTCTTCCCATACTCCTACATGCCCTATCCAACCTTACAGCATATCTCACATACCCCTGAGCACTCATCTAACCTACACTACTCACCCCACAGCTTCTCTGATGCACAAGACATATGTAGCACACATCCACACCCTCTTCTCAAACCATGCAGCACCTCTCATACACTCCTTTGTAGCATTCCAGACTGCACACACACACACACACACACACACACACACACACACACACACACACCTTCCCCCATTCAGCAGTAGCTATTTACCTGCCTGCTGGTCTTTTTACCTGCCTGCTGGTCAACTTCCTGCTGACTTCTCCACTGGCTTTCTCCCTGCAAGTTTCTCACAAGCAAAGTAAATGAAGAAGCTGGCATACTAGGGAAGGGAAAAGAAAGAGAAAATGGTAAAATGACAGAGAGGGAAGGAAAGAATGGGGAGGGAGGGAGGGAGGAAACAAGGCAGGGAAGGAAGGAGGGAGGGAAGAAAAGAAGGGAGGGAGGGAGGGGAGGAAGGAAGGAAGGAAGGAAGGAAGCAGAGGTGGGTTCCTGCCAGAGCTGTCCGGTACGCAGCTCCGGTAGGGAGTGGCCGATTGTGCAATTTGCGCGCGACTGCTCCGGAGCCCTCTCTGCCGTCGTGTGCGTCGCCACCTTTTTCTGTGACTTTTTGGGAGATTTTGCCTCTGAGCATGCACAAAAGCAAAATTGCGCCAAAATCTTGCGAGGGGATGTGCGTGTGCAAGATTTCAGTGAGATTTTGCTTCTGTGCATGCGCGGAAGCAAAATCACACCGAAATCTCATGCGCACACAACCCCTTGCGAGATTTCGGTGCAATTTTGCTTCTGCGCATGCGCAGAAGCAAAATCACACGAGGGGGCACGCGCGCCCGAAACATGGAGATGTGCGTGCAGCGCACCGGCACCGGTGAGGAAGCAACCCGCCGCAGGAAGGAAGGAAGGAAGGAAGGAAGGAAGGAAGGAAGGAAGGAAGGAAGGAAGGAAGGAAGGAAGGAAGACTTCTGATGCTCCTTGCCTAGAAGGGAATTCAATGGGGAAGCCAGCTGGAAGACAGACGTCACTCTTGTTCCCACTGCTTTTTGCCCACCCAGGAGATTCTGTTTCGGTAAGGAAATATCTATGAAATGATGACCCAACAAAGCATGGGTTGTCTAATTTTTAATGATCCCCTTCACATTTGCTAGTCATTTGCCATCTCCTGGGATTTCCCATTATAGGTGTCAACCTATACCCAGAAATTTTCTGTATATCCAGAAAATCCAGAAGAAAGGGGAAAGAGCAACACAATAATGATACATACCAACCCAAGTATCCTTTAAATAACTACCTGAATAATGAATTGAGTGTTCTGCAGTTTACCTGTGCAATCTTATTCATGTCTACTTAGAAGTAAAACTTTTAGAGTTCAGTAGCTTCCATTTTTATATTACAAATGTAACAATTGTTTTGAGCAGAGAAGCCTGTGCACAGAGAGAACAATATGTATTTATATGCGCCCATAGCTCAAAAGCAATGAATTAGGAAAGGGTGAAAGCTACCCATCTTTTTTTGGCAACACAACATCCTGGTTATCAAGCTACAGAAGAGAGTTCCAAACCCTGAAAATCTGATATCTATGCAAACACTCTTCAAAATTGTTTGAAAAAAAGCAGTGGGAGGTTTTGAAAGTTTATTGCCACCATTATTTCCTCCTCAGCTTTGAGAAACAATGCCAAACCTCGGCAGCTATTGAATATTTCTTTTTGATAACTACAGTAACAGGATTTCAGACGCTGGCTGAGTTCACAAGATGCTTTCTTCAACTGCATCCCTTTCTCGGAAACAGAAGTGCAAAGAGACCACCAAAGAGGTTGCAGTTCGGAGACTGTCAACAAGCCATGCTTGCTTTCCTCATTTCAATAAACACAGAAGAACATTATCACACTGATGTCCTATTTTTATTCTCTCCACTGACTTAAATTAATGAAGTCTTCCTGGATTTACACGTGTGTGTGAAGAGAATGGGGAAGCAGCTCTCCCTCACTCAACATTCTGCCTTTATTATTTCATTACACTTTTGGATAAATTTCAAACCAGGTTCAGGTAAAGTAGCTGAAGGACAAGTAATGCTCTTTGCATGACATTAACCTGGAAAAGTTAAATTAAGATAGCAGAAGCCAAATATCATAAGTGCTTGTAAAACCATTTTGTAATGCACAGCTCACAATACAAATTCTGAGCTAATGCTACGGCTTTATGGGTTAGCAGCTATTTAATGACCCAATTATTAAAGAGTGTGCAGAAGCCCAGAGGCTTTTCGAAAAATGGTGCATTGGGTAGTTTTTTAGATTTTCCAAGTCTATTTCGTATATTACTTGTCGCTGGGATGAAATGGGGACATGGTAATCCTCGTATTTTCTTTGCTGTCCCAGTGCACTTTTCCCACCTCCAGCTGAGCTTCCCTTCTTTATTGCAATCTCAGCTGACATGAGGCAATTTTCCTCAAACTGGTGGCTTTCTACATTGCAGACACATATGACATAGAAACAACTATTATCCTTTAGAAATACGAGGGTGAGTCAAAACATAATTCCATTTTCTTTAGGACAGGTATAATTACCAACACAGGAACATGTAGCATACATCAAAATGAAGCTGGTCCTCTGTGGATCACATCCCTACTTCTCAACATAGTCACCGTTTCTCTCAATAGCAATGTTCCACCTTCGAATGAGAGCATGTATCCCTGCCTCGTAAAATTTTGTTGACTGTTCTTTGAGCCACTTCTTCACTGCAGTTTTCACTTCCTCATCACTGGAATAATGTTTGCCTCTCAAACCCTCTTTCATGGGGCCTATAATCTAAAGTATTGTCCTCAAACACATTTTGTAATCGTCTGTGAATGTTCACAGGGGTTTCCCCCTCAGCAACAAGGAATTCAATCACTGCTCTTTGTTTTTGACACAACTCTAAGGGGGCAGCCATTTTGAATTTTCCTTGTGAGTCTAAAAACCTGAAAAGTAAGAAACAAAATATTTCAGAATGTAAATATATAAACATTTATAACTGGGAAAAATTTCAGGTAATTTTTATCAAAAACTTCACCTGAAATAAAGAAAATGGCATTACATTTTGACTCACCCTTGTAAGAATACTGCTCTTATGAGTTATAGTTACATAGCACTTGGAGTACACATGGATGCAACTATTAAATAACAAATTGTTGTAGTAGTACTGTCACTGACTTCTCTGGGTTCTTAAACCAGTCCACATTTCCAGAAGCAATGTTTTTGGTTTTTTTTTTTTTTTTTACAATTCCAGTTTGGATCCTTGCATCCACTTGTTTTGGGGCACTTCCTGTTTTCCATTGTTTATGGCCCTCATTCTTAAAAAAACCTCTTCCATTGTTTATGGTCCTAATTCTTCAAAAGCAGACTGAAATCAATCTATGTGGGTGCTCCAACACTGGATGTTTTTAAGAAGATGTTGGAGAACCATTTGTCTGAAGTGGTGTAGGGTTTCCTGCCTAAGCAGGGGGTTGGACTAGAAGACCTCCAAGGTCCCTTCCAACTCTGTTATTTCTATTTCTATGATCACATTCACTTCCATTAACTTTAAAAACATGTTGAAGATTCAATAAAACTTCCATCCCAAGCTACTTTGGTATGAAGGGGAACAAAAATCCCCTCATTTTGGTTCCACACAAAAGAATAAGAAAATTAATTGCTAGCCTCTTCCATCATATTGTCTTGTCATACAAGTCAACAAATCACAATAATTACTGTCGGGAGAACTGCCAAGCTATTCGATCTGTTAAAAGTCCTGTAAAATAACAGCTTTGGTAAATCCCAGGAGTCCAGGGATGAAGTAAGGTGAGATTTCCTATTAACAGGAGAACAAATCACTCATGAACTTTGCTGAATTGCTGTATTGCAAAACAAATTACCTGTTTTCCTTCTATTTCACATAATCTGTTATGGAAATGAGGTAGGGGAGTTACGGTTCTCTGTGTGTCTTTTCTGTCATCTAATGGTTATCCAGATTTATGCAGCCCAGATGTAAGAGCAATAAAGAATTTTATCAAGCTTAGCATATGATTGCCAACTTTGGATGGTTTGCTATGCATATGTTTGCAATTATGAGTCTATTTTAGATTAATTTAATTTAATTTAATTAAAAGTTCTTATAGGCCACCCAATCCCGTAGGACTCAGGGCGGCGTACAACAGGAATAAGAACAATGCAATAAAATAATTTTAAAACATTACACTACTTTAAAACCATTCATACATGGGGGAATCCGATCTTCTTCACCCCGCCTGCCGGAAGAGCCATGTTTTCACGGCTTTATGGAAGGCCAGTAGAGTGGGGATAGTCCAGATCTCTGGTGGGAGTTGGTTCCAGAGAGATGGGGCTCCCACAGAGAAGGCTCTCCCCCTTGGACCCGCCAACCGGCATTGTTTGGCTGATGGGACCTGGAGGAGGCCAACTCTGTGGGACCTCACTGGTCATAGGGAGGTATGTGGTAGGATGCGGTCCCGGAGGTAACCTAGTCCTGAGCCATGTAGGGCTTTAAAGGTCAAAACCAACACCTTAAATTGCGACCGGAGACTAATAGGCAGCCAATGCAGCTGGCAGAGAATAGGTGTTACGTGGATGTATCTTGGCACACCCACCACCAGATTCAAAGCTATATTAAAGGTCCATCAACTTTATATTTACTCCACTGTTCAAGTCTTGACACAGCTACTAATAAGTCTGTGAAAAGTCAGATAAAAGATAAAAGTCAGGGAAGGTGAAGAAGACTAAAGCAAAGGGGAAAAAACAAGATCCAATGTGGTTTCAGTTTACGAAAGCAAGTGTAAAATATTGAAGAAAACAGGAGCTGATGGTCGCAGCAGAGGTTGAAGAGAACTTCTTTGGACAAAGAGAGGATGGAGATCAGTTGCCAGTGCTGCACAGTTGTTTCTCCTGAGGAGACCACAAGACAACCATCTCTGATGGGTTTTGAGCACTGGGAAACTAAAGAATAGCCATCATGCTCAAACCACGGTCAGCATCTTTAAAAAGATACAGGTCATCCTTGACTTATGACTACAATTGAGCCCAACATTTATGTTGCTAAGTGAAAAATTTGTTAAGGGAGTTTCGCCCCATTTTATGACCTTTCTTGCCACATTTTTTAAGTGAATCATTGCAGTTGTTAAGTTAGCAACACTGTTGATAAACGGCTTCCCCATTGACTTTGCTTGCTAGAAGATTGCAAAAAGTACACTGCAATTATCATAAACATGACCCAATTGCCAAGTGTGTGAATTTTGATCGCATGACCACAGGGATGCTGCAATGGTCATAAGTTTGAAAAATGGTCATAAGTCACTTTTTCAGTGCCATTGTAACTTCGAAAGGTCATTAAATGAACTGTTGTAAATTGAGAACTACGTATACTAATTTTGGATACTTCCCTTTCTAATCACATTAAGAAATTGCTTATTAATTACTTTTCAGCTATTAGAAACCTTTGGATGAACAAGTCTGAAAATCTGAGTGAGTCTGAAATCAATCATTAATGAAAGAAAATATTAACTATCAGCTTAAGAACTTATTTTTAAAAAAATGAACAGGAAAAAGTTGATTAAAACTTGGATTTTAAAAAGCTAAAAAACAGGCTAAGGTGCCTGATAAATTTGAAATAAGTTTTCAAATTTATAAATTAAATAAATAAATAAATAAATTATATAGAAATAAATTATAAAGAATCCTTTCTGTAGGAAAATATTTTGGTTTTGATTTTTTTAAAAAAATATATAATACAATTTTAAAAAGTGTACACTAGAGGGAACTAAAGATTTCAGTTAAAAGAGAAGAATACATAAACTTGACTAACAATGGTGCAAAATATACTAACAATGGAAATATTAAATGATACTTTCAAATGGAGAAAAAAATTAATATTAGCATCGTCAATAGCTACATCTGCCTTTATGGATAGACTGCATCTAAAAGATGTTGCAGAAGAGGAAGAAGTTTTGGCTGAAAAGATGAGAGTGAGTTGAAAGTGTACTATAAAAATGACATGGAAAAAGATGTTACATTGACACACACAGACAAAATGGCCTGATGCTTGAATGAATAAAAGGGACATAAAAACCAATAAAGTGAGAGATGATGTTTTCTACATTGGAATTAGAAAAGAGAGCTGTTAAACCTCTGAAGAATCTTGTGAGAATGGGCCAAGAAGAAATGAAAAGAAGTAGAGTTCTATGACATTATTTGAAGGGATTAAAAATCAAGATTGTTAAAAACAAAAGGATTATCTCTGGTAGCCCTTAATGGACTTTTGCTGATTTGGCCTGAATAATGAGAGTCTAATGATTTGTTTATAGATAGGAGATAAAATATGGAAAGAAGATGATTTGCTGTGTTTTAAGAGGGTGAAAAGTTACTAAAATTGTTTGTACTTGTGATGAAGAAGGAAGCCATTTCTTTATAACTATTGTTTCCTTTACTATATTCTTGCGCAAGTCTTGACATCCCCTCCTTTGTGAAAAGTCCTGTGGCGATGGGCGAGCGACAAAGCAATAGGTGTGGATACACTGGGAGCTGTAGCTGCAGACCTGCACACAGGCGACTCAAGTCTATGATAGATGTCAAGGTCCTCTTCGAATACGATGGACGAACATCATATTCTTATTGTTTCTTTCTTTTCTATGTTTTCTTTCTTTTCTGCACTATTCTAATGTTTTTCTTTTTATTCCTTTAGCTGGTATTAGTTTTTTATCTTTCAATTGTTTAATAAAGTTAACATATAAATAAATACCGTTCTTATGATTTACAATGTTGGTCCTTGAGCACAGTTATTTAGACCAATTGAATCATAATCACAACAAACAAGGTCGGTGACAGTTAGTAAGTATCTCAATGACTTTGACTGATCTTGAAAAAGTTAAACAGGTTTGGATATGATTAGCATTGGGAGAGTGCCAGGAAATCTCAGGGTTGTCTGCTAGGCTGCAACGCTGGAAATATAAATATACAGTAATAGGGAGGTGGGAGTGTCAGGGGCTAATTCTCCCAATGTTCAATTATACCACCAGGTCGATGTTTTCACCTCTACTGCTTCTTGGAACTCAAGTGAGGTGACTGCATTTCAGAAGCTTAACTTAGTGGCAGGTTTTTGGTTTTTTTTACTGTTTGTGGTTTCCGTAGATTTAAGTTTTAATGTTGTTTTGTTATTGATATTGTTTTAATCCTTAAATGGGAGCCACCCAGAATTTGAAATAACTTCACAAGAAATTAGCATTATGGGTAATCTATACTTGAAGATTGCTAGAAAATCATTTCCCAGAGTTTGTGAAGAGAAAAAGGATGACGAGGAGGAGAAATGATTTAGACCAGCTTACTGCCAATTAGTTTTTCAAAATATCTGCTATTTTGCAAAACAATTTGGATTACTAAAACTGCTCAGTGGCAATATATATATAATTAAAGCCGCTCTAATCTCTACAATTTTGGCATTATATAAAAGCTGTGTTGGAGCGCCTGCATTATTACTATCTTTAGATAAAGTTCCTGGAGCTTCTAAGCTCAGAATTAATTTTTATTTACAGTTCAAAAATTATATCAAGATGAATAAGGGTAATTTGCAGATAATTTTGAATAATGAGTCAGAATATTAGCCCAAATGAATGGGTTAGGATCTTAAAGAATGTTAAATGAGCATTCATCACCTTCACTGAGATTAATTGAACAAATGATTCCTGTTTGTGTATACTGGACAACCCAGAAGGAATATCACGGATTTTATTTTAATACTGGTATTAACATTGGAAATGAAATACAGTGGAAATTATTCTGATTTATATGTTTGGAGTCTGTTTTACATTAACAGTGCTTTAGTTTAGTATTCATAAGTTTATTAATAGGGAGCTTATAAAAAATTAAGTGCCTCTCTTAAAATCCTCTGTGGGAAACAAGTTTACATTATCTATGAATTTACTTACTTATAGTGGCAAAATGTCTGAAATCAGTAGGATTGTGGTAAAGATTTAATTTGTTAATTAAAATTTGGGAAAATGCAATATATTTAATTAGTTAATTAATGTAAATCAACTCCTTCCTTCCTCCCTCTCTCCCTTTAATTATTATTTCATTTTGCTTTCTGTATTATCATATATTATTGTTCTCGGTTCTTGCTTCCTTGTCTTCTGCTATAGATTAACAAGCAATAAAACAATTGCAAATGGTTTTGATCCACAGCCTGCCATTAAAACAACTCTTTAAACTCTGTTTTAATATATGACAGTAATATGGAGCAAGGAAGAAAAATAGCAAATGGCAAAATATTAACATTGGCTTCCCTAAATTATTCTTTCTGCATATGTGTTGCAATAATTTTCTACTAGAAGTGGTAAAACATGGGTTCAAACATTATTCAACATAAAAATCATTTGGTGACTAGAGTCAATCATTACTTCTCAGTCCAACATATCCCATAATTTATTATTAGGATAAACTGATGATGGTCGGGGAAAAATCCACAGTGCATAAATAAAATAGAGTTTGTCATTTATCAACTTATCTTTAGTTCAATCAACAATACCACATTTTCTCTGGGAAGTCAGGAGATGAATAGCATGTGGACAAAATTTATCTGGAAAGTCAGGATATGATAGCATGTGGACAATATCTGTTTAATACAATATTGGAGTGTTTATAATTTCCTAGGGGCAGCATGATCACTTAGCAGTTAAGATGCTGGATTTGTCATGTGGAAAACCTCAGCCTGGATTCGAGACCCTAGTGTCACATGATAGAGTGAACGCCCATTTTTGCCTAGCTCCTGCCCACCTAACAGTTCAAAAGAATGAAAATGCAAGTAGATAATAAGTACTACTTTGATGGGGAGGAAACTGCTCTGTGACATCATGCTGGCAACATGATCACGGAAACATCGCCGGACAGCACTGGCTCAGGTCTTTGAAATGGAGATGAGTGCTATCCCCTATAGTGGCAACGACTAGCAGAGTAAAATCTGCAGGGACTCCTTTCTTTCCCTTCCTTTCCTATTATTTCCTAGGGTTTATACTTCTTTATTGTTAATGGAGTGTTTACTATTTTCTGGAGTTCACACTTTTTGTTGAAGAATGTTTATGGAGATTCTCAGTCATCCAGGTCATAGTCGTGAGTAGTGCATATGGATGTGGAGCCTCCTTGGCTGCAGGATGTGGCCTCAACAACTCTCTGAAAGAATGCAAATGAATGACCAGCTGTCTGCAAGGAGTATAAATCCTTCCATTCCCCTCCATCCAATCAAAGCTGAAGAAGCTTCTTGGATGATAAGCGAAACGTCTTCAAATAAAAAAATAAGAAAGTCCAGTTGCCTTTTGAAAGAAAGTACCTTTGGGACAACCATGATCTGGATGACTGAGAATCTTCATAGACTTTTAGCTATGCACTTTGGAATGAACACCCTTTGAATGATGCGGGAATATGAACGGATTTCCAGAAAAATTGCAAACTACAGGAACCATTTGCGCTTCAGTTTGAGATGCAGACAGCACAAACTCATCCCCAACAGCCTGCACCTATCTTCAACAGTGAAGGGACACAGGACAGAAAACATCCTGGAGCCAAGGAAGTTCCACATCCATTTGCACTACTCAGGTGACCTGAGGACACAGATAAACCTTCAAGTGGCCTCAATGACTCACTAAAAGAATGCAAATGACCAGCTGTCTGCAAGAAGTATAAATCCTTCCATTCCCCACCATCCAGTCAGAGCTGAAGAAGCTTCTGGATGAAAAGCGAAACATCTTCAAAGAAAAACAAGGAAGTCCAGTTGCCTTTGGAAATAAAGTACCTTTGAGACATTTTTTGTTGAAGATATCTGTTAAAGATACTCAGATATCTGTAGAGATAGAAAAATGTCATAAAACAAACTGAATGGCAGAATCATTGCCAAAATCCATTTCTCTTCATCAAGTTCTCATTGCATCTTTTCCAGCTTTAGCCAAATGAGGGCCAGAAGTATTTCACAGAAAATATTTCAGTGCCTTCTGTCTCTGATGTGTTCAATATTATTTTTCCTCTTCTTCCTCCTCCTAAGACACACTAATCAATTTAAATGAGTCATTTTGGCAAATTATGTCCAACTATACTTAATTCTAGGTTTCTTAGTTAAGAAACAAATGAATGGAATATATTGCGCAACATGAAGCTTTTTTTTAGTAAAATAAGATTTTTTAAAAATGGCAACTGGGATAACATCAACCAGCCAACCCTCTGTTCCCACTTCTTGAAAATTTTGGAGAAATCAACGGCGTTCAGATTTTCACTTGGCCTAATACAATATTTGAAATTTGATAATGGTGCTTTAAGCACGTAGTATTGTTTCCCAGTCATGTGTCTGAGGAGCACAAATAAATGTCTATGGAGATTCAGGTCATGGTTGTCCTAAAGGTGCTTTTTCAAAAGGCAACTTGAACTTTCTTTGTTTTTCCTTAAAGACGTTTTGCTTCTCATTCAGAAAGCTTCTTCAGTTCTGAAGCAGCTTTTGAAGTGAAGAAGCTTCTTGGAAGAGAAGTCTTCAAGGAAAGACAAAGAAGGTTCAAGTTGCCTTTTGAAAAAGCACCTTTGGAGCAGCACTGATATTTTACATGTAATAAAATTATATGCATAATTTCCTTCCATCTTGGAGGGAAAATGGGTTGTCATTCACACTATGGCCAATGAATCGAATGATGAGGTTTCACAGCACGAAAGAAAGGATATTTGGCTAGGAATCCGTTTTTATTTTTTATGGCATTCTCCTTGGTTTTCCTTTTGTCTTTCTTTTTTGGCGCTACCATTGGTTGTTTCAAGAAAAAAAGACCACAAAGACAATAAATTTGTTTCACTAATGGATAAATACCTGGCCAACTTAAAATTAAACATTGATCTTGTCATATACCAAGTTCTAAGTGTTATTGATTTCTTAGCCCAGACTCCGACTACAACAAAACTGCAACACTTGGGAAAATATAACAGTACACCAATTTGGGGTTTGGTAACTAAAAACAGTTCAGATTAGTGGGATGAAAACATGGTCCCCTTGTGGGCATGGAGAATTCTTTTTTTTAATTCTTTGGGATATAACTGTAATTTAATAACCAATATAGCCTATGGTATGATTGAACATAGTTTACGGACTGAATTTTCTTGTAATGATCCTGACTGTCTTATTATAGGGTTACTTCACTTATTAATTAAATAAACATGTTTGATTGTTCCTATATGCCTTTGTTGCTTTTGAAAAGTTTATTAGATACATGAAATATGATCTAGGTTTTTATGGATGTAGAATCTGCACATGAGAAGATCTCCACAGAGCAGGATGCAATTTCCAAAAGTCTATTTCCCAGGGTCATCCCCAGGAAGAGAAGGCTTGTATCCACTTCTCACTCACACTTCTCTTGAGCTTGGCCTAGTAAAATGGCTGCAATTGCTGAAAAGCATGGACCAGATGCAAAGAAGTACAAAAATAGGAAAGCTTGTGCGGCTTGGTAAAGCAGAAGTGAAACATCAAGAAAGAGTTGTGAGAACAAGGAAGCAGGCTGTAGAAGTGCTAACATTTGCTGACATTATCTGCTATAACTAGATAAGGTAAAAGGAACTCTATGTTACCAAGGAAGGAATGCTGTTGCTATGGGACATCATTAGCTGACCAAGTTTGCAGCATTATTGTATAGGTTTCTTCCCCACCCCTTGCCAAATGAATGTCCTCTCCCTCTCCACAGTTACAATAAATTTGGCTCAAAGCAGAGTGTGTGGCTTTCACTCACTAAAAAGGATAATGGCTTTATTATTTTCCTCTCCAACTCCTTCAAGGATACTAACTTCTATGTTACATTCCTTGATTAGTTAAACTAGAAAGGACTAGAAGACAATGTAGATATGTCTATGTATGTGAATATACACACATCATAACGGCACACATTTATGTGCATACTCATTTAAGTATGGATATTTGGTCTTTTCTTCTGCTCTATGGGAATGCCACTGTATTCATAGGTCAAGCACCAACATATAACGTCTTAGTGGAGGTAGGGCTGGGAAAAATAAGTATCCTATCACTTCTCACCCACAATTTTAAGTTCTCAAAAAAAAAAAAAAAAAAAAACCCTGAACATTTCAAAGTCTGATAATAGACGAGGAAGAACTTGCACAGGGGAGATAATTTATTTTCTTCTTTATATTACTCGGGATTCTTTATAATTTAGATTGTATTCTAATTTTACTGCTTTTCTTTGCAGATGCTAGAATGAGAGTGAATCACCTACAGGCAGTGATTCAAGGATACAACCTTTTGATATATAAATCTACTGCAAGAACTAGGAAACTGTTAAGAAAAAAAATTCCAACAATTGCCATGAGCAAGATGCAAACCTTATTTTAATCACAGAAGCAAAATCTGATTTTTGCACGTCTTTCTTATCCACATAGAATAATGGGCTGAAGATTTCATGGTGGTAGAAATGGTTGCTACCCATCTCTTGCTATTGTAATAGACTAGTCTGCTCTCTGGATGCTTGCTTTTGACCTCAGAAACAGTCTCACACCACATCACCTTCATTTTGGTATTTTCCCTCTTGAGCTTTCATGAAAGAGGTGCCCTTCTTTTCCCTTCCCTTTTCCTCCTCTCTCAAGATGTGTGATCCTAGAAGGATACGGCAATGCTTCGATTTGTGTCTCTGGGTCTCAGTAGCCAAGTTTGTGTCTTCTGTACATTGAGGCCAAAATACTCTCCCCCCCTGATTTCCTGAATCTATACCAATTTGGAAGGGAAGCAGAGAAATGTAAAGGGGGGATGGGGGAACTGGATGAGGAGAAAATAATGGAAAATCCACTGTATCTTCATTATGCTGGACATTACAGAAAGAGGTAATGGAGTTAATCTGCAAAACAATGAGAAAAGAGTCCCAAAGGTATTTTTTTTAAAGCAACTGGACTTCGTTTTTCCTTGAAGACATTTCACTTCTCATCCAAGAAATTTCTTCAGTTCTGACTGAATGGTGGAGGGTGGAAGAATTTATATTCCTTGCACTCAGATGACTGCAAGATGACTAGCCTAATGACCAGATGAAAAAGCACCTTTGAGACAACCATGACCTGGATGACTGAGAATCTCCATTGACATGGGGTGTGATACTAGTTTGCCTACTCGTAGTGCACTCTGGATGGCACGGAAGTATGAACCAAATGACTAGCAACAATTGGTAGCCAGACTACATTGTCTACATTGAAGAATTAGCAGTTAACGACAATTGGCAGTCAGGCATCTTTGTAGAACTCATGGCTCTCTAAATACATGGCAACAGATAAACAAAACTGGCCTTCCTCGCCAGCATTGGTCAACTCTGAACAGGATCCCTAACCAACATGGTGTCTGCCAGGACTCATTGTTGTGGTGTGACTGTGGTGCTCCTGGACAAAATATCCATCACATTGTGTCCGAATGTCCATTTTTTCTCAACATAGACCACCCTGTCCTTGAATGGCTGGGTGGACTGGACTGTCACATAGTGAATATTGTCAGTTGTATGTCTATGCAGGGTCATGCACCCCTATCCCAATATTATGGTACATTCCAATATAAGCAGAACATGTGATATGATGAGTGCGCATGTGTGCATTCCTAAACCACCATTAATTCTCTTCTGCCTTAGCTGTTGACCTGAACAGTCGTGTTTTCTTAGCAAAGATGTAATTATTCAGGATTTATTGTTTTTATACCGAAATAAATATTTTCTATTAGACTTTTAATCTTGGCTTCATTTCTAACTGTCTGAATTCCAAGAAAAGATCTAAATCGCCTCTATGAGATCTTATTCTCACCCCAACATGGACATTAACATTTGAACTACCATGTCCATGTTTTTGCCATATGCTAAATAAATAAATAAATCCATAGACATAATGAGAAAAGAGCCAAACAATTTAATGGCCAGATTCTTAGATGGTCATGTAAACAGGTAGAATCTAATGGACAGCCACTTTTAAAATGTATACAATATTCTGAGCCACTCTTGCAGTGTGTAGCTATTCCTTACATGCATTTTGTCTGTTTGGATATAATATTCACCCAGACTTTTTCTACTTTGGCCAAAGAATAAAAAGCTGATATCTTTTTGCAAGCCTCGTCTCGAGTGTTAAATCTCTTTGGCATCTCAGTGGTTCTGGGAAACTGAGACCTTACAGTATCTTGAGCTGGATGGAACAAGCTTATGTGTGAACAGATGCACAAATGATGTAGTTGAGAAACAGATCGATTCCTACATTTTTCCACAATGGATCTTCTGATCAATTATCAGACTCTACAGTAACATTGCTGCAATGCAATTATCGGAATGTCATAATTATGAAGCACAAAAGGGCACACATTTCATACACAGCATACAAAATCCAAAGGAAGCTTGCCTGAACTCAAACAGATGGCCTTTTACATTTATATTAGAAATCTAACTTTGTATACATGTCTTCTCTATACTTGATTCTAAAAGTTAGGATAGTTTGACTATCCGTTTCGGTTCTAATACAATACCAAGAAAACAGATTTTAAGCAATATTAGAAATGTACACTGCGCCACAATTCCTCAGAGACTCATGCTAATCCATCAATGACCACCACAAATAGACTGATGTCTCATTATAATGAGGCATCAAAGGAATCCTCCAACCATGCTTTGAGTCAAATATGATAACATCTTGATGAAACAAAACATGATCAGATTTAAGCTCTCTCTCTCTCTCTCTCTCTCTCTCTCTCTCTCTCTCTCTCTCTCTCTCTCTCTCTCTCTCTCTCTCTCTCTCTCTCTCTCCCTCCCTCCCTCCCTCCCTCCCTCCCTCCCTCCCTCCCTCTTCCTCCCCCTCCTCTGGAATGGAAAAAAAAAACATAAGACATACTGGAATTTAATTTCAGCAGGCAGCCCAATACCACAAAATGCATTTAAGCAGGAAGTTACACCTGACCATCAGATATAAATGTTTTGCCTAAAGTGCAACATGTGAACCAGCTCTGACCACTCCTGCAACACCCACATTACCCCTGTAGAAATTAGTTGTCAAAATTAATGATCAAAATTATTATTTAAGAAACATATGTGTTTTGCCATATGATGTAATATATACAGCCCATGAAATGTATGCATTATGTTAGGCTTATCATTAAGCCTATAAATACAGTAATCCTTTTAGATGTCATCTGCTTTATGGGGTAAATCCCATGATAACGTAGCTGATAATTTTCCCCTTTATTGATTGGCCTCCTCTGTCCATTGAGTCTGGAATCATTATTCTATCACACCCCGTATCATGCATCAGTTCTCCTCATATCTCACTTCTATTACAAGTGTAATGTAAGAGTAGAACAAACAAAAGCAATAAACCATTGATAAGCTGTGGTTCTGTTTCTATTTCTGAAATCTGATATGATCTGTATGCCTTAGAAGACTTCAAGAGTTCTAGTTTTCAGGAAAGGAGAAATCTCTGATTATATTTTGCTTTCCATAATAACCATAACATTATTTCACATTTATGCAACATAGAAAGATTCTTTTAAATAGGTCAGTAATTGATACCACCACTGCAGACCTACATGCCTTGATTTTCTTCAACCACCTCATTTCCATGAGCTCCATGCATGGGGTGAGCTCCCATTACTGTCCCAGCTCCTGCCCACCTAGCAGTTCGAAAGCATGCAAATGCAAATAGATTAATAGGTACCACTTTGGTGTGAAGGTAATAGCGTACCATGCTCCTTTGGCACATATCCATGCTGGCCACATGGCCATGGAAATTGTCTTCAGAAAACACTGGCTCCCTTGGCCAAGAAACAGAGGTGAGCACTGCATTCTAAAGTCAGACATGACTGATAGGGAAACCTTTACCTTACAACAATGCAATAGGTTTCAGGCCATGCAATAAACAACAAACCATTTGTGATAAAAACAGAAGTGGGATTTTTTTTTACCTGTTATATTGCAGTATACCAAAAGTGGGGGAAGTGGACCACTCGCATCGGAGTCAATGTGGAAGAAACCAGATGTTTTTCCTTGGTGTCGATAAGTTTCACAGGATTGCTCATAAATAGCTGAAAGGGAAAAAAATAGTTTCTTTAGGCAACTATCAAAATAAGAGTTTGGGGGTGGTGAGATAAATTATTATTGCTTCAATATATTTATTTTATTTTAATTATTTATCAAATTTCTATACCACTTATCATACTTGTGTGATTCTATGTCTATCTCACTGCTGGATGGCTGGATTTATTTGTGGAACAACAGTTACCTGTTTGTCCAGAAAAATGACTTTATCATAATTATTTCTTCCACATCACTGACAGTAAGACAGTAAGAAGGACATGGTAAGTGCATCATGACTCAGCAAAAAAAACCCTGCCTTCTGATAGAGGTGTCGCAGTCACAAAACAGTGCTGTATCAACTTAAAAGAGTCATACATTATGTTTTCTTTAAGCAGAAACAAACTAATCTTTATTTATGGACAATGCGGATGGGAACAAATACTTATCTCATTCACACAGATTTTTCCTCCAATATGGAGATTTTAGTTTAGTGTAATCTTGACACAGTTAATGGAATTTTTTTTCTATAGGCATTATTGTGAAAATATTACATATTTTGAAAGGTAAGGGTCGGCTGGTAATAAGAATACTACAGTATGACTGATGAAATGGCTCAGCAATGAAGAGTTGAGCAGAGTACATAGATTATTCTAGCTAGATAGTTTTTGCTTTTATTTTTATGTACAGGTTTTCAAAGTGAAATTGGTCTCCAAGTGGTCTTCAATGGGAATGGAATAACCAAATTATAATCTATTTAAACAATTTGGGCCCAAACTATTGCCCCCAATCAGCTGAGAGCTGGTTGGATGGAAGCTAGAAGATTATAGCAAAGACATTATTAGAAATTGTATGTGTGTGTGCGGGTGGGGGTATCCTGAAGCACAACAAGCAATCCTAAAGGAAAAGGAACTGAAATCAGTATTGGAAGTTCAGTGGGATGTACCATATCTAGGAATAAGTGAAAACCCAACCTAGCAAACTAGAAAAGCCAATTGGGAAGCAAAAGTAGAGGAACAGTTAGTGTAATAGTATAGCATGTAATGGTCATCTCTGAGATTTATGCTAATGTTCTTGGGAGGAATGTTTGTGAGAAGCATTGCACTCTGTCAAGAAAACTCAATCAGCATTCAATATGTATGGGTGAATATAAGCAAGTTAAAGAAAGAACAAGGATTTTAAAAAAAAGAATTTGTATTAGAAAATTCCAGAGAGTTGAGGGAAATCTGTTCTACATCTGAAGTAAGGACTGCCACATTTCCAAGCAGCTTTCCTATCTATCATGTTTGTGACAGAAGAAAACCATGTACAAATTTTATTTATTTTGGTTGATTTTAATTTAATTCATTAAACTTAATATATCTGCCCACTCCAGTAAATTCTGGATTTTATTTGTTACTAATACAGAATGCTTTTTATTCTATTTTTGATTATTTTTGATATTATCACATAAGGCCCAAATTGTTGCGAAGTCGTGTCCGACCCATCACGGCCCCATGGACAATGTTCCTCCAGGCCTTCCTGTACTCTACCATTTCCCGGAGTCCAAATACTTATTCTCTTTTTCTGAGACAGTTTGGATATAGAGCTGGGATTCCTCACCCCAGAAATAAAAGTGATGAGATCCTCTAAGCAACATCTTGGTAAAAATAGTAAAAAACCTAGCACCTTCCTCACCTTCCTCACCTACAACAATCAGTATTGCTATCATGTATATTACATAAAGTAGTACTGTACAAAGAGGTTGAGGGAAAAAAGGGATAATATACTGAAATATATGTAGGGCCAATGAAAGAGGGGTCATCAAGAGACATAAACAGTGAAAGTTTTGATGTTCTGTTGCAACCTGAACTGCATATTCCATAAATAAACTTGGGAATAATTTATTCTCTTTGCCTCACATATTTAAACATGAATTGCAATGGCCTGCCAAAAGCATTTGATGGGATAAGGACCATTCCAAGTATTATATAATGTTCTTTGCCTAAGCGATTCCTTGATTCTATGTGCTGTCTCTTTTCTAGTTGTGAATTCTAATGTTTGCCTAGGTCCCAGATTTGATCTAACTTTCAAGTATGGAAAAATAGATTTTCATTCCCTGGGGTGGAATATAAACTGAGTTTGCGGGGCATTTTCTAAATTTAAATAGAAAGAAAAAGAAGAGGCTGATTTATATGAAAGGTGTTATGTTTTATTTTATCGTATATGTAATTTTCTTCTGACAGACAACAACAAAGCAAAGCCATTTCTGATTTTCCTGCCCTTATGTATGGGAGAATGAAACACCCATTTTCCAACTCTTCCTCTGAAACCAGGTACTGAGTAAGATTGAACTGTTTCTAAAATGTAACATATTGGATTCAGGCTTTTCTGAAGTTCAGTATTCAGAAAGAAAATCAAGCAAATTCTGCATAATCAAAATATATAAAACACTAAGAAGAACACTCACACTCTGCTTTTAGAAGAGAATAATTATTGAATAAACATTCATTTTCGTTCATTAGTTATAACATCTTGCTTAATGTTGTTGGTTTTGCTTTTGCTTTGCTTTGCTTTGTTTTTCTTTAGGTGTTGAGATGCCTACACAGTTACATGAAAGTTAATTGATAGGGAATTTTTTTTTTGTCTCCATAGGAGGCAAGAATATTTTGAAAATATTTTGCAAGTGTTCAAAAAAGCATAGAAGTTTATTCCTTGTAATAAATAAGTAAATGTTACTGGCGCTAGAGATAAAATATAAAAATGAGATGAAAATAGGAATCATTATTATGCAATGTAAAATCTGTATTTGTGTTGCCCTGAAATCATCTACACACAGAAAATATTTTGTAGAAAAGCAGGCCAACAAATGGGCAACATGTGGGACAACTTTTAAAATTCCTTTATTCTTTTATTTTATTTAATGCTATTTTTCTTTAATAGCTCACTGAAATGAATGATTATTTTTTCATATCTGTGGATAAACTTAAATAATACAATCATCTTAATAAAGATTGGTAATAAACAGTTCTGGTTTTTCATAAAACAATTATTGTAACATTTTAGTACTTTCCTATGTGCTGATATTTTGAATTTGGTCTAAGAAAGAAAATGGTTCTTATTTCTTCCAATAGTTTAGCCAGCACATGGTAAACTGCGGTAAAATGTGATTCTCAAGCCTTGTGTGGATCACTTTTCTTTAAACCTTTCTGAGCGCAACTATTTGAATTATTAGATGACAATTCATGCTGGGTGATTCAACTTTGTCTGACTTATATGTACTGCTATCTTAAGTAATCAAGGATATTCTATAAATAGTAAAAAGTAATTTTTTCCCCAAATGCTGAATTATTTATCTATTGACTAGGGAATACAAAACCATCCCGAGGTACCCATCAGGTGATCTGGAAACATACTCTGCAAGTCAGAAGTTCAAAGAGACTTAAGGATATTAAAGGTAGGCAGTTAACAGGCCTCTGAAAAGTGACTTATATTTGTTTTAATTAAGCAGTTCATCTTGTGGAGACAACAGAATATGCTCCACTAAAATACTTTGGACAGTCTCAAACTGCTTTGGGCCAGTGCTACAGAAATCTCTTTTCCCCCCTTCAGATATTGGCTTAAGGTCTTCCATACTTAGATGGCTTGGAAATTGCCCATACCATAAGCTGGGCCTACTCAGCCTGGAAGAGATTTAGTGCATGAGGCAAGCAGTAATTCCTGTACATGGATCACTAAAACTTTTGAAAATGGTCCAAAGGAGATTCCAGAGAATTGGTTTAGGTATATACAGCAATGTTTGCTATAGTCACCAAATCTGGAAATCGTTTAGTGCAAGTCAAGGATGCTTCAGACAAGCCACATTGCTATAGAGGCATATTATAGATGTATATGGGCCACTACTACATGAGGAGATATCTCTCAGCCTGTTCCCGTATCACAAGCTCTATGGGAAAAGGCCAAGAAAGCTCTGAAGCAGGTTGCGGCAAAACACTACGGTTCCTTCAATCTTACAAGTGAGGAGAACACTGCAGTTTTGAAGGAGTGCATCATTGCTTTCTTTGAAGCTTTGCATGTTACAAAATACAAAATTACAACATCTTAATACTTCATACGTTAATGCAGGGGTCGGGAACCTTTTTGACTAAGAGAGCCATGAAAGCAAAAAATTTGGAAATTTATTTCAGTGAGAGCCATATAATATATTTTAAAAGTGAATTCAACTAAATGTCAATAGGGACAATGGGATATTGAGAGAATCCCTGTCTTTGTGCTGTTTAATTTGTTGCTGCTGTAGCAGCTTCCTTGCTCCAAAGTGATATTTGTCTTTGAGTTGGTGATTTCCATCATAGCATTGGTAATGATTCTTTCTTTCTTTCTTTCTTTCTTTCTTTCTTTCTTTCTTTCTTTCTTTCTTTCTTTCTTTCTTTCTTTCTTTCCTTCTTTCTTTCTTCTTCTTCTTCTTCTTCTTCTTCTTCTTCTTCTTCTTCTTCTTCTTCTTCTTCTTCTTCTTCTTCTTCCTTCCTTTCTTCTTCTTCTTCTTCTTCTTCTTCTTCTTCTTCTTCTTCTTCTTCTTTCTTTCTTTCTTTCTTTCTTTCTTTCTTTCTTTCTTTCTTTCTTTCTTTCTTTCTTTCTCTCTGCAAACCAATCCCCACCGTGGCTCCTTTCTCCCTCGCCCAGCCCTCTTCCAAGACGTCAAGTGCGGGGAACCGCACCAAGCGAGGTAGGTGGGTGGGTTGCTGAAGAAGCCCCGGAGCCCCGCCGCCAACCTGCGTCTCCTGCTGGGAAGGAGCCTCTGTCGCTGTCTCTCGCGGGGTTCCAGCCACCAGACTGAGTCCCTGACCGCGGCACCGGCAGGGTTAATGCGTATGGGAGAGGAGAGAGAGCGCTACCGCCGCCGCTGCTACTTTCACCGCTTCGATATTTCTTTGGTGGGCGCGCGCAGGAGGGACCATGGAGCAGAGGCGCCCGGCAGCTTAAGGCAAGAGGCGGGTGGGAGACGCGGGTAGGAGCCTGTCACCGCCGCCGCCACTTCTGGCATCCCCACGCCTCTCACCCCGCTCACCGGGTGCCTCTGCTCAGCGGTCCCTCCCGCGCGCGCCCACCAAAGAAATATCGGAGCGGTGAAAGTAGCAGCGGCGGCGGTAGCGCGCTCTCTCCTTCCCTCCCTGCATGGGAGGGAAGGAGAGAGCGCGCTACTGCCGCCGCTGCGCTGCTCCAAAATTTCTTTGGTGGGCCTCCGCAGGAGGGACCGCTGAGCAGAGGCACCCGGCGAGCGGGGTGAGAGGCGTGGGGATGCCAGAAGTGGCGGCGGCGGCGACAGGCTCCTACCCGCGTCTCCCACCCGCCTCTTGCCTTAAGCTGCCGGGCGCCTCTGCTCCATGGTCCCTCCCGCGCGTGCCCACCAAAGAAATATCGAAGCGGTGAAAGTAGCAGCGGCGGCGGTAGCGCTCTCTCTCCTCTCCCATACGCATTAACCCTGCCAGTGCCGCGGTCAGGGACTCAGTCGGGTGGCTGGAACCTCGCGAGAGACAGCGACAGAGGCTCCTTCCCAGCAGGAGACGCAGGTTGGCGGCGGGGCTCTGGGGCTTCTTCAGCCGCTTGGCTGGAGAACGGCAGGGATGTGGCCATGGCCGTTTTTTAGCTCCCCCCGTCCCGGCTGAACGCCGCCATTTGGGTTATTTTTCCCTCTGTGCATGCGCGTGCATGCACAGAGGGAAAAATAACCCAAATGATTGTGGTCAGCCGGGACGGGAAAGCGGTGATTGTGTTCAGCCGGGACGGAAAAGCGGGCAGGAGAAGCTCCGCGCCGCAACCGCCGCCAGTTCCATCGGCTATACGCCGAAGGACTGGCCCGGGCGAACCGGGAGGATTTCACCCCTGCTGCGAGCCATATGCAATCATCAAAAGAGCCACATCTGGCTCGCGAGCCATAGGTTCCCGACCCCTGCGTTAATGCTAAGACACAGGGAATTGCCCGAGTCTTATCTCTGATCCAACTATTTCACAATGTGAATATGGGATCTCCAAGCATTCCCCAAAATTATATGGAAATGTCAAAGACTGAAATAAGTATATTTTTCACAGAGAATAGGTGCTGTACTATGGTCTCCACAAGAACAAAGGGACTATATCAGGCCAACAATGGTTGGAAAATCATTGTAATGACATTTTTCATCTATACACAGAATGTACTAATTTCCTAAAAGTACATTTCTAAGTTGACATTTTGCCAATCATGAATGTTATACTTTGCTTTAAAGAAAATACAGAAAAGTAAAAGAATGGACTTAATACCACATATTGGGTTGGATATCTATTATTTCTAGAAACTGCTCTCTGCCACCAGCTTTTAATGATCTTTTCAAATCCACTTTACTTGGCGCAATCATGTATTCTGAACAAACAAAAAGAGATGTGAATCCCCATTCATTACTAATGAAGGAGAATGGTTTTATAGAGTATTTGTGCCAACACAAGGGATTATTAGAAACAAACTAATAAAATAAAATGCATTTCTAAAAACTAAGTGTACCATTGTAGTAAGCTTAAATGGCATAGCACATTCCCAGAGTATACATGCATGTTTCCAAGAAGAAGAGAGATAGGTGTGTGCACATATACTGGATGTGGGTGGATGTGGGTGGATGTATGTATATATGTATGTATGTATGCATATAGTACAGAGAGAGAGAGAGAGAGAGAGAGAGAGAGAGAGAGAGAGAGAGAGAGAGAGAGAGAGAGAGAGAGAGAGAGAGAGAGAGAGAGAGAGAGAGGTTTTATATTGGGAGTATAATAGGCATCCTTTCTCTGATTTCTATTGCTTCTCTTTCCTTAATTAATTTCCTGGCACTATGGAACATGATATTCTGCAACTACTGTATGCGGAGCTGCAAGTAATATCCATGCACATTTCACTATACTGTATTCCAAATTATTGGAAAATAGTTCATGGCACTGTTCTCGCATTACAATATCTTCTCAGTATGTATAGTATATATGGAACTGGCCGGTTAAAAAACCTATCCCTGTAGAAAGCCAATTCAAGTGGATTTGCACTCAAATGTAATAACATATTGTATGTGCAATACCACATATTTTTCCAAATCTCTTTTTGCCTTTGAACTAGTTCATTGTTCATATATTTTCCTTTATTTCCTTTGTCATTCAATAGCTGTTGATATGCTGATAGTTTGTTACTTACTAAATTCTCAGCTGTAAGAAAGGGATAAATATTCTAATAAAGAACCAGGAACTCTAATTGCTCAAAATTCAAGAAGACATTTCTAAAGTGCAACTCCCCCCCCCAACATGTCACTATAATATCACCTATAAAATCTGTTAGACATTTCCACCCATTCCTTGAATGGAAGTCAGGTGTCTTAAATAATTCAGTATAAAACCAATAAAAACCAGCAGGAGAGAGATTGGCAACCAAAGCAGCAAATTTCAAGCCAGTGTAGTTTTCTGTTAAGGATGAATGGAGAACAGTCAAACTGAGTGGTGGGAAAAGAGCAATCTAGCTAAGCAGCCATCAATTCCCTGGCAAACTTTCTCTTTCCAGAAGAGAAACACCAAAACAATTTCCATTATATTTAAAGTTATGGATTTCTCTCATAACAAGCTGAAATTGCCAATCCTGTTCTTGTGTTGGTCCATTTCAATGTAATCTTATATGGATGGCATGAGCGGTGGGTTGCTCCTGGCTCAGGCCGGTTCTGCGAACCGGTAGTGTCGGCAGCGGGAGGCTCCGCCCACCCACCCGGGACGCTCTGCCCACCCACCTGGGATGCTCCGCCCACCTGCCCAGGATGCTTCTGCACGCGCGCAAACCGGTAGCAATGAGTTTTAGAACCCACTACTGGATGACATCTAGAAACTTACACAAAGATATGCAATGATACTTCACTTCACAATGTGACTTCTATGTCATGCTTTCAGCCCCAAAAGCTGTCTTCAAAAGACTACCTTCTGGAAGGAACCGTTCTTCAATAATGTAGTAGCTCCCTGCAAAATTGCACATTTCAGCAGCTGAGCCTAGAAACTAGAATTGAGTGTCCCCTTGAAAAAGCATTATAGATTTCCTCCTGATTCCAAGAGAGGTGCTGGAAGGGTAAAGCTGGTTTCCAGCAGATCAAAACCACAAACTTAGTTGTATGAAAGTTTATTACAAATGATAGCTAACTTGCTCAGATGGAAAACTCACCAGTCAGATGTTTCTAGTTTTCAGCCCTGTGATCTGATAGGCAAAATCAAGGTGTTTTTTTAATCACTAATGTTACTGAAGTATTATTTTAATAGGAAAAAAAGAGAATAAACAACGAAAGGAAAGAATTCTACTTCTCTCAGTCCTTTAGCAACAAAAACTTTAAGAGCCAAGAAATGAAATCAAAATGCTCACCTTTGTAATACAATTGTCATGTTAAATGGCAAAAAGAAATGCAATCTCTGCTCTATATATTTAAAAAAATGACTTTGACAGGCCTCATAGCTGACAGATAATACATAAAATTCCTGGTGCAGTGTGCTAGGAAGACAGATGGCTGGTTTTCTCCTTAAGAAAATTACATTTTTTCTCATACAGTGCATATATATACAGTGCATAACACTCTACTAGAGGTTCAAAAATTCAGGATCATTAAAAGCTATCTTTACACACACACACACACACACACACACACACACACACACGCGTGTGTGTGTAAAGATAGCTTTTAATGATCCTGAATTTTTGAACCTCTAATAGAGTGTTCATATGAAGTTATTTCAGTGGCATTATATCTTTCCAAAGAGAAAACAATGTCAATTTGACTAACAAAACAAAGTACAAATAACATTTTTTTCTCCAAATAGATACACAAAGGGCGCTCATATAAATTTTTTTCTCCACCAGATTTCTCAAGATAGAGAAATCTTGATGGGTGATGCCAGAAAATGATCAATTTTATAAGTATATTTAGAAGGCCACTAAGCAACAACAATAACAACAAAACACTCTGTACTACAAGGAGAGATTGCTAAAAGCACTTGTTTTGCCATGGGTTTATTCTAAAAAAAGAAAAGAAAAAAGAAAAACCAGGCAGTTTTGGAACATTTTAATCTGTGACTATGCCAAGGAAATGTGAATAAAACTAGATAATTTCATTTTTTTTTAATTAAGCAGCCCACAGAAACTCTGTTACTGGAAAGCATGTATTGTAAATATAGCAAATAAAATATAACTTTCTTATCTTCAGCAGTAATTTAAAGTGTATTTGTGAGATGCTCTGGTTGGACTCCTTAAGCAACTGGAGCACTTCAATTCATCTGATCACCTTGGCACCTCTGATCATCATAGGCAGTATGGCATGACAGTATGGCAATGAAAATGGGTGTTCTAAATTTCTTCTGCATGAAGACCCTCATTCTGAGATAATCCCTCTCATGCTACTTTTGGTGGTTTTCTGTAACTGGGCATTTGCTACCCTAGAAAATCACGGCTGTAGGGATTTTCTGAGAAATTAAGATTTTACCCTTATAATTACCTTGATTACCTATCATCTGTAATTACTTGAGGGGATGCCACAGAGAGGAGGGGGTCAGGCTGTTCTCTATGGCACCAGAAAGCCAAACAAGGAATAATGGATGGAAGCTGACCAAGGAGAGATTCAACCTGGAAGTGAGGAGAAACTTTCTGACAGTGAGAGCGATCAACCAGTGGAACAGCTTGCCAGCGGAGGTTGTGAGAGCCCCAACACTTGCGACCTTCAAGGAGAGACTGGACTGCCATCTGTCTCAAATGGTGTAGGAACTCCTGCTTGAGCAGGGGGTTGGACTAGATGACCTACAAGGTCCCTTCCAACTCTAATAATAAATCTAAATCTAAACCTAGCAGAACAACAAAGATAAGGATAAATGTTGAAATATTGTAGCTCTACACAACCAAGGAGGGAGAGAGAGAATACACACACACACACACACACACACACACACACACACACACACACACAAACAAACACACACTCATTCTCTCTCTCTCTCTCTCTCTCTCTCTCTCTCTCTCTCTCTCTCTCTCTCTCTCTCTCTCTCTCTCTCTCTGAAAGAGACTTATATATCACTTCATAGTGCTTCATAGCTCTCTCTAAGGGGTTTTACAGAGTCAGCATGTTGCCCCGAACAATCTGTGTCCTCATTTTACCAATCTCAGAAGAATGGAAGGCTGAATCAATCTTGAGCCGGTGAAACTCGAACTGCCGACCTGCTGGCTGCCGACAAACAGCAGAAGTAGCTTACAGTACTGCATTCTAACCACTGCACCACCATGGCTCTCAGCTTTTGACAACACACTAAACCTAAATAATCCAAGTAGTTTAAGAATACCCCCATACAATTAGTTGCTCAGGTGCTTCTAGTGCCGTGGTGGCGAACCTATGGAACATGTGCCGGAAGCTGCATGCAGAGCCATCCCGCACAGGATGTGCGGCCTCGCTGGCTCCTCTTTTGTGTTCCTGTGCACACACGTGCGCCGGTCAGCTGGCCTTTGCACATGCGAGAGTGACAAAACCCGGAAAAGGAGCGTTCTGGTGTGCATGCGCATGCTGGCACCTGAACTTCCAGGTTTCCATAGTGCGCATGCATGACAGCCAGCTGTTCGTTGGGCACGCGTCCGCGCCAGAAACTAGAAGTTTGGGTGCCGGCACGCGCATGCATGCCGGAACGCTGCTGTTCCGGGTTTCGGCGCTCCCACGGGCACGAAGGCCAGCGACCCCTCACGGTCCAGGCGGGATGGTTTTGTGTGCCATTTCTGGCATGCAGGTCGGCATGCGGTGACATAAAAAGTTAGCCACCAGTGTTCTAGTGCCTTCAGATATCCTCCTGCAGATATCCTTAGAAAGGATATCTAGAAAGCAATCTAGAAAGAAAGCAAAAGGAGGGAAAATTTCTCAGTAGTGTGGTTCAATGTAAGGGTCATATTCCCCACAAAGGAATGTTTGGAAGTTGTAAGGACACTTCCCTTCCCCTAAGCCAGGGGTAGGCAAAGTTGGCTCTTCTATGACTCGTGGACTTCAACTCCCAGAATTCCTGAGCTAGCATGATTGGCTCAGAAAGTCTGGGAGTTGAAGTCCACAAGTCATAGAAGAGCCAACTTTGCCTACCCCTGCCCTAAGCATCAGTACAGTGTTGTGCTTTGTTTAATTTTAATTTATTCTGTTCTGCAGTGACTTATGGCTTTCATTGTTTTATTTTTAATTCCACATTTTTAAAAAAGCCTTGTAATTTGCCCAGAGAAGTTTAGTAAATGGGATGGTAATGAAGTCGATGGTAGTAGTATTGAGAATGATGATGACAATAATAATTTTAATAATTTTCCAATTCGAACTAGAGAAAACTCAAACAAAAAGAAGGCCAAAAAAAGATGTCTATCCTAAAAAAGCTGTTATTAAAAACTTGCACATTTTGGCAGAATAATATTTGGTGTTTTCAGAGGCTGTTTCCTCTCTTCTTTTTCAGATCATGGAATCTATTTATTTTATTACCAGTTATCCATTCAGTGAGATGGCTGCTTGCTGATTTTTATATAGGCAGGACTGTAGCTTTGTGCTTCAAGCTGGGCTTCAAAAAATTCCACATGTGCTGTATTGATTGTGAATAAAAGGTGATGGGGAACAAAACTAGCAAAGTACAGCTGGCTCAGCAGCAGTTGTCAGTGTGAGAAATCTAAAAATTATTCAAGAGAAAAAGTAATAGAAGAATACAGGAAAAATGCTTAGTTGGGGAAAATGTTATTGAGATTGCAAAACAAATCACAAACATGGGGAGACTCACAAACTCAACAGGATTTATTTGTAATGTACAAAAAAAATAGCATTACGTGTATCAGCAGTCAATAGCAGGATTCATTGATTTCAAAACATTGTCCCACAGCTCACCAAATTACAAATTACCAAATTACATTAAAATGTTTGTTTAAAATATTGCATCAGGCATCAAATCCCACACAAGAGTGCTGAAATCCTGAGATATCTGAAAAGGTTATCTGAATAATTTGTTGTGATTTTACAAAGCATTAATAGTACCCTGGGCAGGTATTTCCAGATATGATTCCTGGTTCAGATCCAGGAAACATAAGATTAAAATTAATACTGAAAATGCTACAGTTTGGTGACATTGAAATAAATTTACAGCCAATCTGAAGAAATAGATTGGATGTAGTTCAGAATTTATTATCAATGTTCTAGGCCCAATTTATTCTGTCAGGGGAGGAGGGATCACTCCTCTATGTTGGTCCATAATTGTGTGCCAGTTCAGTTTACATTAAGTAGAAGTTCACAAAGACAAAAATGTGGATGTGCACATTGGTCTTTTGCTATTTTCAACTTGAATATCTGATATTGATTGACAGATTGAAACATCAGAGCTTCACAGAGTTGCAAGGTCAGATGAACCGCAGGAAGACATTCTAGAGCAGGGGTGTCAAACTCACGGCGTCACAGTGGCGTCACATGATGTATCGGGACTTTTTTCCCCTTCACTAAACTGGGTGTGGGCAAGGCCAGCGCGTGACGCATCTGGCCCGCGGGCTGGGAGTTTGACAGCCCTGTTCTAGAGCATAGAGGCAGCAGCAAAAAAGTCCAATTTCTTGAGTGCCATGAGATGCTATAGTTTAATCAACAGGACCCAGTGCATGCCCACCCTGCCTAATCTAATACGATGGGCAGAAATAATTGGAGACAAACTGTGTTATAAATTACCAGGCTCAAACTATGTTAGATTTACAGATGGTAACCAAAATCTTAAATGGCACCTAGAAGTTGAGTGAATTACAATAATTGTGTCCCTAACTATAAGCTTTACAAGGAACACCAAATCAGGAAACTCACTCCACAGGAAGAACAGTTCTATACTTTTATTGAGGTATACTATAGCCGTGATGGCAAACCTATGGCACACGTGCCAGAGGTGGGGTGCAGAGCCTTCTCTGTGGGCATGTGTCCCATTGCCAGCTGCTCTTCCGGGTTCCATCGCACACATGTGCACCAGCCAGATGGCTGGGTTCATGCCAGCCAGCTGGTCTTTGCATTGACGCATGCACGATGGCAAGCTGGTCTTCACATGCGCGTGCTGGAACCTGGAAGAGAGCAGCTGTCCGTTGCGCATATGCTCAACAGAACCAGGAAAAGCAGCTAGCCACCATGCACATGCGCATCAGCCAGCTGCTCTCTTCCGGGTTCTGGTGCTCCGGCGCGCACATGCGCGTGTGCTCCAGTTTTGGAACTCGGTGCCAAAAAGGTTAGCCGTCACTGTACTATAGTAACATGCCCTTCCAATTCTGCCTATGTTTTCCCTTCTTCATCTTCTAATCCTGTTAATTGGGAAAAGACAGTCTGAATCTTTTTCTAATACTTTCTTACCTCAAAGATTTAATGCATGCTCCTCCTGCACCTATTGATCTCCTAACAGGGCTTTCCCAAGATCATCTCCATAGCTTTATCTGCTAAGACATGAGTGACTGACAGCAATATTTGCTGATCAAAGACAAGGTGCAACTGGCATCTAAGATAGATCAGGACAAAAGCACTCCTGGTCACAGCTACTTCTTGTTCTTCCAGTTGCACACTGTTTGGCTATCAGTAACTACAAGTGACAAATGTATATACTGCATATCTCCCAATTTGTGTTTTTTTTTTTAAATTGAACAGGAGGAAACTATTACCTTATACTACTATATGTCTCCAGTGATGGCATCAACTGTATGATGGGTGGCTTAATTCTCTGTATGAACAGATCTAAGCCCCCATCTGGAAGTATCCATGTACACATGTTCTAGAAGGCAGTCCCTGGATGGCAGGAATCCTATTAAAAGCCTGCTAGAGAAAACAATCTATACATTCTGGGCATTTATTTATTTATTACACTTGTCTACTTCCTATTCCATAGATTCAAGTTGGATTACTACAGTTGAACAATAAAATCCATAAAATTAATCCACCCTATAAGCCAATTACGACTAAAAAACAAAACAAAAATGGCTGCTCAACTGCCTTGTCACTCACCAAGCGCAAACGTAAATAGACTTCTGAAAGTTCAATACAGCTAGAGATGCTTTATCTTAGGAAATGGGGTATCGCAAATCATTGGGGCAGCAACAGGAAAGTTCTGCCTTTGGATTCTCAACAATTTTTACTTATCATAATGTTAAGGTAGCTAAAATCTGTTTGAGAAGAAGGTGCCACAGGGTTACACAAAGAGCCTTTTAGTTCAGAACCACTATTTTGAATTAGTCTTACAAATGTATTGGCAAACACCATGGTGAGCATAATCCTAGCATTAGGCTGCTAAAAGGGTTCATGCCTCTTAACAGCTGTGTTGCTCTTATTTTGGACCAAATGTAGTTTCCAGGTTAACTTGAAAGACAGACCCAAATAGAGTATGGGTTACCTTACTCTAAATGTACAGTAATGGGGAAAAAAAGAACTATTGTTGCCAGTAGATCCTGATTCAGAAAGGAGCATAATTGATGCATCAGCAAAAATTGCACTACTGTAATGTTGCAGTTGCCATGGTTTCACTTGCTCCTCAAACATAAGATGTGACTTCAAGACAACTCCATAATGTTTTGAGCCACGGTGGCGCAGTGGTTAGAATGCAGTACTGCAGGCTACTTCTGCTGCCTGCCGGCTGCCTGCAATTTGACAGTTCAAATCTCACCAGGCTCAAGGTTGACTCAGCCTTCCATCCTTCTGAGGGGGGGGGTAAAATGAGGACCCAAATTGTTGGGGGCAATATGCTGACTCTGTCAACTGCTTAGAGAGGGCTGTAAAGCACTGTGAAGCAGTATATAAGTCTAAATGCTATTGCTATAATCATGGACTTGCTCATTCAGGTGAAATACAACGCTACCTAGAACACTAGAATTGAAGAGTTCAGAAGGATACCTTTTAGTATTGAATACCGATGAGGGGTCAACAAGACCAGGAATGTTTCATCCTCTCTGTTAATGTATTAGCAGAGTATTCCTTGTGTTACCAAGGTTGTGCATACAGAAACGTTTAGATTGAGATCAGTTGTGAATAAGTACTCAGCCACACACAGATACACTAACTTGAGTTAAAGTTTACTTTAAGAAATAGCATTTTCCTATAAACAGTCCAAAGTCATACACTTAATAGTCATAATAACAATCCAAATATTATCAAGTACAAATACATTTTAGCTATAATATATAACTACAATACAGAGAGAAATGCAGAGCATACATACACAATGTCTTGCTCTAGTGAGTAGCAGAGAACACAGAGTAGCAGAGACCAAAGACAAACAGAGAGGGACTCCCAGAGAAATAAGCTGTGAACTCTAGCTCCCTCTTGTGGCAGTCTGCAACACCTCAGCTAAACAGACATAGTTCTGTTAAAAGCTAGACATATATTGTCTACCCAATCGTTATGGTCAGAGACCTAACACTCTCCATTCAGATTGACCAATTAATGCAAATTTGATTTCATGACCAGGTCTGAATCCTGAATGGAAAGTACATAGGTAATCCATTGCATCTAGGATGTTGCCTAAATCGAATGACAGAACTGCATCAACAGAACTGCATCATCACTTCTTTCAAGGTGAATGGTACCTCTGGTCATTTGGAGCTAGTGATCACCTCCAAATGACATATGAAACCTATCCTCAGATGGTAAAACTCAAAGAGCAGAAAACTTGCTCTTCTGACTCTACAAATCAGGCAAAAGCTAAATGATCCCAGGTAATGTGAACATAAAAACTGAAATCTGCACTTCATTGTTTCATCCCTTTTTCAAATCATCATATTGCAGGTGATTAATCGGTATCTGTGAAGCAACAACCTAAGATAATATAATTTTATAAATATCACATTATAATTTTCATTATTAAAATTAAATAATTGTAAAAATATTATTCAAGCAGATGGTTGTTTGTCTATTCTTCCAGGGTCTTCTTTTCATAGTTATCTAACGACTGTATAATATTAGAATGACATGTATTCATGAAATAATTGTCAAGAAAAAAAAACCTGTTTTTGCTGTTACATTGCTAAACAACCAATAAGTAGCACATTATTAAATAAAACACATGAAAAGTTGCTCTTTTAAAAATAGTTTAATTTTAATAATCAGAATGTTTAAGGATGTAATTGATGTAATTCTCATTCAACAAATTTACATTTCTGTTGGATGGAAATATTAACAATTTCTTTATTCATATTCAAATTTAGAAATGTAGTGTTAGAGTAGAAATATGTGTCAACCTTCAGAATTTCTTTTTAAAAATCCAAAGTATTTTAATATTTTAAAGGACATTTAGCAAAGCAAAAAGTTCAGCCTATCTGAATATTCTTGCATTTAAGTATTTCATTTAAACATGAGGCCAAAATGGATGCTCAAATTTTGACGTTTCCTGTGGGATGAAGTTTCCATTTTATGGAAAAACTTTAATATTCTGCATATATTATACTGGAAATTGCCAGAGATTTCTTGCTTATTATCTTTTTTCTTTTTCTTTTTTCTTTTTGAAAAGTAATGTCCCTCTGGCATCACAGAAAGTTTGTTAAGAAATATTTTTAGTATCCACACCATTTAGCATGCACTGAGTCAGATATCAAAATTGTAAAAATTTTTATTAAATATCTCCTGGCTAGATATTTGTATATGCTGGAAGCATTTAAAATGTAAGGGCTAGGATATTTCTTTACAACACTAAAATAGTAGAAAAAAGAAACATCTATTGAAGGTAGAGGAAAACTGAGAAACAAACAAACTAACATTATGGAAATCAGGGTTGGGCAATGTATAGGTTACAAGAAGTCTTTGGAGATAATAAAGAAAGAAAGAAAAAGAAAAAGAAATCACAAGTCCCTTTCTCTGTATATTCTGAATGCCACAATTATCAAAAATGAGCATAACTATATTTAACATAGTTATGAAATGTGTGCTTCCATACTTAACACACAATGGGAAATGTGCTCAAGATTCTGGTCTTGCCACACCAGCAAGATTGGTGAAAATTTACCCAAATTTAAATTCGAACTGCTGGAAATGCAAAAAAGAGCAAGGCACCTTCTTTCATATGTGGTGGTTGTGTCCCAAAGCGAAAACATACTGGACAAAAATTCACCATTGGTTACAGGAAATAGTGGACATAGCCGTAGAACACATGCCGGAACTTTTCTTACTGGGGATATTTAAAGGACAATATAACCAAAACATCAAATATTTAATTCTACACATTACTACTGCAGCCAGGATTGTGTTTGCTCAAAATTGGAAGAGCCCTAAAATTCCAATGGACAATATGATAATTAAAAAAATCTATGACTGTGCCGAAATGGACAAATTAACGATGGAACTTCGAGGATAAAAAAATTCAGATTACTACAATGTTTGGGAACAATGGTACAATAGGACTAATAAAAGAGAATTGAAGAGATAATGTGGGATGAGAATATAGGACAGTGATGGCGAACCTTTTTTCCCTCGGGTGCCGAAAACGCGTGCGCGCGCGCTGTCACGCACGTGTGAGTGCCCACACCCATAATTCAATGCCTGGGGAGGGTGAAAACGGCCTCTCCCGCCCCCGCAGAGGCCTTCCGGAGGCCAGAAATAGCCCATTTCCCGACTTCCGGTGGGCCTGGTAGGCCCGTTTTTCACCCTCCCCAGGCTCCAGAGGCTTCCCTGGAGCCTGGGGAGGGCAAAAACACCCCTTCGGAGGCCTTCTGGAAACCTAAAATGCCCTCACAGAGCCTCCACACGAGCCAAAAATAGCTGGCCGGCACTCACATGCATGCTGGAGTTGAGCTAGGGCAACGGCTTGCGTGCCGGCAGATATGGCTCCGCGTGCCACCTGTGGCACGCGTGCCATAGGTTCACCATCACTGATATAGGATAAGAAAACAAGTTAAAATAATGTATAAATGGTAGAAATATGGTAGCGATGTATACTAAGGTGGTAGATCTGTCTATAGATATTGTGATATGTAAAATATGAAAATTAATAAAAAAAAAAAGAGAGAGAGAAACATTCTGGCCTTGCCATCCTGCAGTGTGATGGAATCACTGTCTGAAGGGGGAAGGGGAGTTAAGTGGTGTCCCAATATGAAATCACTCCAGGGAAGAAATGTCATAGTCCAGACTAGGAAAGCCTTTTCTGCTTCCTTCCAAGGAAATGCAGCCAATCTGGTGACATTCTTTTAATATCGGCGACGAACAATGAGGTAACTATTTTGGCCTATTCACGAAGTGTTCTGGTTCCTTGTGCCTGACATTCAAGTGACGTCACTACTGCATTGCTTTATCTTTTCCAGGTGTAGACTACTTTAAGAAAAAAGTAGGTCTTTCCTAATCAGAAAAGACAACTCAGGAGATGGTCCTCTCCTGTGTACATACCAACAGGTTTCTGAAAGAGCTTCTCCTGTAACACTTCTCTGTAAACTGGGAAAGTTCCTATTCATCATTCCTCAGCTATTCATTCAATTACTATGTTAAAATTAATACCAATTAATTGCGTAAGGTAAGCTAATAGGAACTACAGTACTGCACATACATCAGCCACATACAATCATGTGTTCTCAACACCTTGCACGGGTTAACAGACTAACCAACACATTTGGCATCAGATGTATGTTCCAGATATATTCAAGGGTAGGCTTATATAAAATTCACTGCTGTAGCCAAGATGGGATGCAACCAAGGTGCAGACAACTGTTACCAATCTGACTAGTTCAGAAAGAACAGTGCCAAATACGCCAATATCCTTATCACAATCATAAGTTGAAAACCCAGTGACAGCTGAAGATCAAAGACAGTTCCCAGACAATAGACCAGTTCTTTTGGAGAGAGTGTAGTTTCATTGAAAACTGGCCTCAAAACAAGATGTCTGTTCATATTTGGATTTCATGTCAGCGCCATTTCTGAAATAAGATAATGTGGAAGAGTAGAGTTTTCTGTCCCTGGTATACCAATAGCAGTCCATTCCAACACTCTGAATGACCTTTGCCAATGGCTTCATATAAATATTAAACAACAAGTGATAAAATGTGGAATCCTACGACATTATGGATCAATGGCCTAGGTCAGGGGTCTGCAAACGTAAACACTCAAAGAGCCATTTGGACCCATTTCCCACAGAAAATAAAACACCGGGAGCCAAAAAATCTGAGTAGACATGGCCAACTCGACATCACTCACTTCCACCAGTCACATGACCTCCTAGCCACGCCTACCCAGCCGGTCATTAGGGCAGAGAACCGGTTGTAAAAAAACACCAGGAACCACAAAACCCTTTTGACATCTCTCTCTCTCTCTCCCTCCCTCCCCCTTTCTCCCCCCTCTCTATGTATCTCTCTATGTCTCTCTCTCTCCCCCTCTCTCTGTATCTCTCTGTCTTTGCCCTGGCTGCTTCTCCATCCCCCGCTGTCGCTCTTCTCAGGCCAGGCGAGGAGTGACTGGGAGGGGAGGGAGAGGGGCGGGGACAGCCAGTGGTGGGATCACCTGACAGGGAGCCATAGCAGAGGGCCCAAAGAGCCACATGCAGCTCCAGAGCTGCAGGTTGCTGACACCCGGCCTAGGTGTTGAACAGGAGGCCCCAGCATTAAAAGAAAGGCATGCAATCAAGATCATTCCAACCAGCCAATTCAAGAAGATACTATGTCAGGGTTGTAGAATATCACTGATTGGTCCAGGAGAATCCTCAGGCCACATTTTCCCTATTCTGGAATAGCTCAAGACAACCAAAGCAATCATAGCATCTCAGCTGAAAGCCTAATTAAAATAAGTTCAGATAATCAACATTACTAGATGTATCTAGAGTTACAAGACTACCAAACTAGCATTACCTATTTGGAAAAATGGATTTACTTCGATTTACCAGATCCAAACTGCTAAACGTTTTCAGAGTTTACTCCTTTCCACCGTGACAAATGTCAGTTTATACATTTCTTCCCTTGTCATCAGTAAAAGTCTGCCTATTTCACTTCCTATGTAGTTTCTTAATCAAACTGAAATTTGTTCCATCCCATATACCCATTTACAAATAGTTTTAAAAAGGGTAGAAGAAATCTATTTTTCTCCAATTTGTAAATATTCCCAAATGTTCATATGCAACCAACAATGCCATCTACTTACAGTTATGGCAGGTTGTTCCAGTGTAACCAGTTTCATTACAATCGCAGAAGAATGTTGTCCAAGATTGGGAACATTTTCCTCCATGTTCACAGTAGTTTGGTAAACATCTAATTGGGAAGACACAAATAAAACAAGGAACTTTAGTTTAAGCAGAATACAGATGGGGAAACAAATAACTTTTTTGCTTTACATTTCTCTAAACTTCTATATTTCGCATAGAAATGCAAAAAACCCCATCACCTTAACTCTGTTCTTAGCTTAAAACAAATACTTTCAGAAAAACAGCTTGCAGGGAGCAGATATAATTCAGAAGGGAGCCCAAATTGATACTAAAATACAGGGCAATGGTTTGAGAGTAGAGAGCCACTTTTCTTCAGTATCCAAACAACAATAATGCATATTTTATTCTTTCAGATAAGAGGAATGGATACCAGGTGAAAAGTAACCTTTTAACAAGACTTTTCTTTTTAATATTACTTTTTTTCAATTCCCACTGTAATTTCAGTTGATCATATCAGCATCTAGCTATATTTACTTGCTCTTCGCAAACACAAATGGTCTATGAGTAAAAGGCCTTTTTTTTAAAAAAAGAATCATATTATGAATATAATGCTTCCTCATTCTTTAGCCTTTCTATTTTCACAATGAATGCATAGAAACAGTATGAGCAAAGGGTAGGAAGATAACAAAACACTGGGTAGTTGGCCTAAGCACTGGGTAAAAAGCTCACAAAGAGCTCAATTCAGCTATATGAGCCGTGGTGGCGCAGTGGTTAGAGTGCAGTACTGCAGGCTACTTCTGCTGACTGCCTGTTGCCAGCAGTTCAGTAGTTCAAATCTCACTTGCTCAAGGTTAACTCAGCTTTCCATCCTTCTGAGGCTGGTAAAGTGAGGACCCAGATTGTTGGGGGCAATATGCTGACTCTGGAAACCACTTAGAAAGGGCTGTAAAAGCACTGTGAAACGGTATATAAATCTAAGTGCTATTGCTATATGAACATGGTCACATTGCTAATTTAAACGTAATAATAAATGTTCCTGAAATATAAGTGGAGACAATTTTGTTCCAGTTATTTTCTGGTAAGAATTTGAAACACAAAGGGAACATATCCATAGCCAGTTTCATGAGGCAATAAAAAGTATACTATAAGTGTGCTCTGTCTACGTAGCCAGTCCCTACTCAGTAACAAGGCTAGAAAATGTGAGGTGTCCAATACTTTAAGATTCATAATTGATGGATTTCTCAGCTGGCAGGAAAAATATCCACCAATTGTTCCCCATAATGTAGTGAAGACTATGGGGGGAAGTAAGTCTTGACAATTGCCTTCTATCAGAACCTTTGTAGTTTACTTTAGAGAGATCTGGTCTACAATTTAGGTGCTAATATTATTACTGAAGGAGCTAAACTACATCCAAACTATTTTCAATAGCAACTGTAGTGTTGTTATTGCTAAAGCAAGCGGAAGTCTTCCAGAGTAAGATCCTGCCTTGCCAGCCTTCTCAAGAAAGCAGAGTTCTTGAAATGAATGGCATTTCTGTTGCATCCCCTCAAGTTTACCTCAGGACTGTTCCTGATTGGCCAGAGTGGGCACTATTTGGAAGCGGGAGTTTGAAGGCTTCCTATTGGCTGGTGCGTCTGACAGCCGGCTATAAAAGAGCTGTCAGACACAGCTGAGGCGCGGGTTGATTTCTACTGAGTTGTTGCTGGTTGCTTTGAGCTGTTGTTCTGTTAGCCTTACTAAAGGCTTGTTGGCTCTTGATTCGTCTTGCCTCAGTTATTATGTCCTCACCTCAAGCGGACATTTTAATTTCAAAAGGAACTTTTATTAGGAGACAGTGATAGTAGAGAGAGCATTGGCAGAATTTGAATTTTGCGCGCTGGAGCGTTTGTTTAAACTGCTCCTTTTGAGCCCCCCCCCCAGTTCATCTTTGAGCCAATCCTAAGGTGCAAAGATGTTGTGAGAACTTTGGGCTGAAAAGGTGATAACAGGCAGTTCCCAGATGCCACAATCTCGCTTCTCCAGTGGTGAGACAAAAGAGATGGCCCAAGGTACATTCCTTCCCCCTTCCCAACATCTCCAAAGGTACATCAAAGCAGAGAAAAGGAACAAAGAAAACTCCATGCAAGCATAACCCCAATTCTCCCCCCTCTCACCAGAATGGCAAGGTCCCGATAGAGAGCTGAAGTGGTGCAGTGGTTAAATGCAGCCATTGCAGGCTGACTGCTAGTTCAACAGTTCAGCTGTTCAAATCTCACTAGGCTCAAGGTTGACTCAGCCTTCCATCCTTCCGAGGTCGGTAAAATGAGGACCCAGACTGTTGGGGGCAATATGCTGAACTCTGTAAACCGCTTAGAGAGTGCTGTAAAGCACTATGAAGCGGTATATAAGAAAAGTGCTATTGCTATCTATGGGACCTGACATCCAGCTCTAGCAACCTTCTGTAATCTGATCTAGCACTTACAAAGCACCTGGACTACTACTTTGTCTAGTGGTACAGAGAGGTTGTTTCTCTAGCAGCCTTGGTTTTAGTAGATAAAGGAGCAGATCAGAATTTATCTAAGCCTTTAGAGATATCCTGGTTCATGGGTGTTTCTAGCAATGTTGATACTGCTGCTCTTCTCCTGGTTTCATGCCAGAAAGCAGCAAAAACTGAAAAAACCATGAAGCAAAGTTGGCAGCAACTGAAGGGGATAGGATATACCTACAGAAACTGAAAGCAGCCAATAGGAACTGCTGCATTATCACATGGTCATAGCCATATCATGAAAAGAGCAAGGCATGTATTGAGAGATTAAAGAAACCACATCAGAGCTGGTCGATTAACTCTGGTTGTGGGCAGTAGATAGGAGAAAGCTGCATTGTAGGAAATGTCCTTCAAGGATGGTTAATCATATATGTTCAAACCAAAGTTAGGGGAAAGTTTAGATATGCTCGCAGGGATTTCTTTATTTTTAATGCACGTGAGGGATGTAGTGGGGTTATTTTTGAGATTCATTTTCATGCCTTCCCTTTCCCAGGATTGAGTTGCCTTTTATTGTTCTTTAACTTTAATAATTTTCTGTATAATTATATAGACAACTTGTTAGATTTGTCCAGTACATATAAGTGAAATTTTAGGTTACCTTTTAATAAAAAAAAGCTATTAAAACATGCATCTCTTTTGCATCAAATTTTTATGCAGGAGTTATGCAGTCTTAGCTTTTATACTGAGTATGGGCTAATTAACCCTTATGGAAGCCAAGTCAATGCTAAATGAACAAATTAGGAGCAATCATTGTCACTATGGTAGAACCAGTGTTCCTTAATTATATTGCCAAATGTTAGATTCTGCAAGTCCTCCATTAAACCCTAATCCTGAGAATTTTTAGATTTGTCCAGCATACCGCAATGAAATTTTAAGTTATCTTTTAACAAGACAATGGCTATTCATACACAGGTACCAATCTCTTTGGCACTCCTTGTTTTCTCCAATTACTTTCAAATTTGAGGGTAATAAAGTTCAGTTTTATATTCTTTGTTTTTGAAGGGATGTTAACACTTCACTTACATTTCAAGTTGCAAAATACCTTTACCAAACCATATTGGCTTGGATGTGCTACATATTTTTTCATGACAATTTTTTGGGTAATGGGTTTTCTGCAGAAATCTACTTTGATTTTTCTTATCTATAATGCTGGTTAAAGATCATAATAAAAAAAGTACTACTAATAGGAAAATGATTGAAATTCATAAATTTCGTTATAAATAGGATAAAAATGGAAGGTAGGAAAAAGCAGCAACAACACAATCCCTTCCTATTTCTGGATATAAAGAAAAGATATACAGATACAGATGCATACCTAAATCATGGATCTCACCTCTTCCCCTTTTAAACCCATTCCTAATAAAAAGTTGTGAAAAAGCACTGTTTGTCAGACTCAAGAACAATGGGCCAGATGAACCAATGGCTGGTGCTATAGCTTGTTCTTGAAATGAAAGCTTTAAATGGTGTGGTAGAATGTAACTTGGAGTCACAGGAGGGAAGGGCACTTTCCCAAAAGGCTAAGAGACAGCAGAGCTTGGAATGTCTGGAAGTCAGGAAGAGGGTGAAGGTGGACCCTCCCTAGCAATTCACAGAGCATAATTAATAGTTATGCAGATAGTTGCTTTAGACTGGCAAGTGTAAGAAAAGGAGTGGCAGAACTGGGAGTGAAATTAAAGGATAAGCTTAGAATCCGTGCACAAACAGTCCAACTCCCTTGAATTACTTCGACCCTTATCTAATTCTGAGCAGGTGCTGACCATGAGTTGAAAAGATTCCCGCACATTGGATTTTTTTTTAGCAGCAAAGCAATTCAACTGGACGTTAACATGTGGACCTGGTCTTTCGTGTCTGACAGCATGATTCTGTTTGTAGACAACCAGAGGTTGGATTCAGCAGGTTCCGACCAGTTCTGGAGAACCGGTAGCAGAAATTTTGAGTAGTTTGGAGAACCGGTAAATACCACCTCTGACTGGCCCCGCCCCCAACTATTCTCTGCCTCCCAAGTCCCAGCTGATTGGGAGGAAATGGGGATTTTGCAGTAACCTTCCCCTGGAGTGAGGAGGGAATGGAGATTTTACAGTATCCTTCCCCTGCCATGCCCACCAAACCACGCCCACCAAGTCACGCCATGCCCATGAAGCCACACCCACAGAACTGGTAGTAAAAAAAATTGAATCCCACCACTGTAGACAACATCAATAAAGAACTAATCAGAAGTAACTTCACATGTTGTTCTTGGTTCTTTGGTTCTGACAAATGAATGACTGCCTCTTTTGTCTAAAGTGGACTTCTATTCATGTCTACTAATTATGGTCCACTAACACATGGATGTCTGACCTACATCCTATTCAAATTTACATGAGATTTGACCCTAAGGGTAAAATCCAAGCATGCATGAAGATGTAATGACCATGACCAGCATGTACCATGCCACCCTATTTCTTTTCAGTACATTGAGAAGAAGAACTGCCTGAATTTCAAACAACGGAAATTTAATCTGTCTCTCAATGTGCAAAAGGTGAGGGTCTCTCCAATGAACAATTTGAGTAAAACATGAAAGGCTGTGGGTTTGGTGCCTGAAGCCACCCATAGACTTCACACAATTAGGACTCAGATAACATTGCACATATATTGCCTGCTATCTTCTAAATATGCAATAATTTAGACTGATGCCAAAAATGATATAATTACTATGTAAATTGTTGCGCATGAAGTATTTTTTTCCCCCCTTTTAATCTTTTTAGGTTCCATTTAGGGCAAAGACTATCCCAAGGCAGGATTCACATTTAAAATCACGAGATATATATATTGTTCTAAAAATGCGAGTTCCAGGCATATTTACAGATAAAGAAACTATATATATATATATATATATATATATATATATATATATATATATATATATATATATATATATATATATATATATATATATATATATATATATATATATATATATATATATATATATATGTTTTCTGAGGTTTTCGCGGGTGTTTGTATGTAGGTCTTTGGTTATTCGGGTTTTCTCCTGCGTGAAATTGGAAGTATCTTTGCAACGTTTCGATGAAGTCCCATTCGTCATCATCAGGCTGGAGTCTTCAGCTTGCTGCTTCTAGGAGCAATGTGAGATTGCAGCTGTTTCTTCCTTTTAACTGCCACTGGGGGTTTGAACTGATAGGGTGGGAGCTTGGCTGTGTTCTGATTGGGTGGAGGTGTGTTCTGATTTGTTGGGGGCTTGGCTGTGCTCTGATTGGATGGGGGGTTGGCTGTGCTATGATTGGCTGGGGTGTCAGTTTGCTTCATGTATGGAATGGAGGGGTTTAGAGTGGCTAAAGATGCAGCTATGGTCTGGCTTCTGGTTTGTGGCCGTGCCTCATTGGTGTGGGTTTGGGTTTGCTTTTTGCATGGGTGTGTGGTGGTGACATCCTGTGTGGTTTTCGTGAGTGTGGGTCTAGTGTCATTCTTAGTGTTAGGGACTCGTTTGTCAACAAGTGCGGGTTTCCAAATGGCTGGTAGGCGGGAGGTGTCATCTCGTTTATTCATGCTTTGTGGGCGTTTCTCTATCTCAATGGCTTCTCTGATTATTCTGTTGTTAAAATGTTCAGTTTTGGCGATAGTTCTGGTCTTTTTAAAGTTAATTTCATGTCCTGTGGCTTCCAAAGGATTCAACTTTGCAGTCGCTCCCAAACACATCCCCACTGAAACCATTATATGCGGAGTTGAAACCAGCCTGACCAAAATCAACCCCGACGATGCTAACAGAATCAGACTCGATATCACCAACATCCTCTGCACCAGCAAGCCACCCAAAAGCAACTTACCCAAAGAGGAACAGACTGCACTACGTAACCTGAAAGAAGACACCAGCATAATAATCCTACCAGCAGACAAGGGCAACGCCACGGTGGTTATGAACACATCTGACTACCAAACCAAATTAACCAACCTACTCCAAGACTCCACATACAAACCCCTAAACACAGACCCCACCACCTACCTGGAAAAAACCACTAGATCCAAAATAAAAGCCTCTCCCATCAGCGAAGAGATCCAGCAAAGAATCATTCCCAGAGAGAAATCATCCAGATGCCCCAAGCTCTATGGTCTCCCCAAGATACACAAAGAAGGAGCCCCACTTAGACCCATAGTCAGCTCCATAGGCTCACCTCTACAAAACCTAGCCAAATTTCTCGCAAAACAACTACAACCTTATGCAGAATCCATCACCTCATATGTAAAAAACTCATTCCAGTTCATAGAGATCATAAAGAAACAAAACTTACAGCCCAGCGACCTACTCGTGAGCTTCGATGTCATATCCCTCTTCACCCAAGTGCCAATCAAAGAAGCCTTGACAGCTATCCAAAACAAATACAACCCCCCCAAGCACATCCTAGATCTGACCAATCACTGCCTATCCAACACATACTTCATCTATAACGGACAAAAATACAAACAAATGGAAGGAGCACCCATGGGATCACCCCTCTCACCTGTCATTGCTAACCTCTATATGGAACACTTTGAAACCCAAGCTCTAGAAAAATCTGATCACAAACCCAAACTCTGGCTCAGATATGTAGATGACACCTTCATAATCTGGCCACACGGGAAAGAAAAACTGGACAACTTCCTCATACACCTCAACAGCCTACACCCCAAAATACAGTTCACCATGGAAACAGAAGCTAACAACCAACTTCCCTTCCTGGATGTCTTAGTCTACAAGAAATCCAATGGCTCCCTAGGACACACCATCTACCAGAAGAAAACCCACACTAACCGCTATCTGCACGCACTCTCACACCACCACCCAGCACAGATCAACTCCGTAGCCAAGACACTCATCTCCAGAACAAAACGCCTAGCTGACGAACAACACCTAAAAACCGAACTAAATACTCTCACTAACGTACTAGTATCCAATGGATTCCAAAGAAATAAGATCACCAACCTAATCCAAAAAGAAACCCCCACTAAAATCCAAGACAGAGAACAAGAAAACGGCAAAGCCCTCCTACCATACATAAAAGGAACCACAGACAGAATCAGCAAGATCCTCCACAAACACAACATCAAGACAGCATTCTGCACAAACCGAAAAATATCCACCATCCTAAGAAACCCCAAAGACAAAATTGAGTTAGAAAATCAAGGAGTATATGAAATCCCATGCACCGCCTGCCCCACCACATACATTGGACAAACCAACAGAAGAATAAGTGCACGCATTGAAGAACACAAGAACTCAGTCAAAAAAGAGGAACCAACTTCTTCCTTGGTCCAACATCTTAAAGCCACAGGACATGAAATTAACTTTAAAAAGACCAGAACTATCGCCAAAACTGAACATTTTAACAACAGAATAATCAGAGAAGCCATTGAGATAGAGAAACGCCCACAAAGCATGAATAAACGAGATGACACCTCCCGCCTACCAGCCATTTGGAAACCCGCACTTGTTGACAAACGAGTCCCTAACACTAAGAATGACACTAGACCCACACTCACGAAAACCACACAGGATGTCACCACCACACACCCATGCAAAAAGCAAACCCAAACCCACACCAATGAGGCACGGCCACAAACCAGAAGCCAGACCATAGCTGCATCTTTAGCCACTCTAAACCCCTCCATTCCATACATGAAGCAAACTGACACCCCAGCCAATCATAGCACAGCCAACCCCCCATCCAATCAGAGCACAGCCAAGCCCCCAACAAATCAGAACACACCTCCACCCAATCAGAACACAGCCAAGCTCCCACCCTATCAGTTCAAACCCCCAGTGGCAGTTAAAAGGAAGAAACAGCTGCAATCTCACATTGCTCCTAGAAGCAGCAAGCTGAAGACTCCAGCCTGATGATGACGAATGGGACTTCGTCGAAACGTTGCAAAGATACTTCCAATTTCACGCGGGAGAAAACCCGAATAACCAAAGACCTACATATATATATATATATATATATATATATATATATATATATATATATATATATATATATATATATATATATATATATATATATATATATATATATATACATATATATATATATATATATATATATATATATATATATATATATATATTACAACAAAGAATAATAAAACATTAATGAAACCAATAATGGCTCAAACCAGAAGTTAAAAACACTTCTTCCCAATACAAAAATCAGACCCAATTTTAGAAGAACAAAATGGGACACGTGAAAAATAAAAACCAATTCAGAATACGGCTTCAATAAATAAATAAATAGCCCTGCAGGGTTTTCTTTAAAGTTGGCTATGGTATGAAGAAAATAAAAATGCTGGCAAAAAAGTATTATTTCAAATGTACTCTCTCTTGAATTTTCCTCTCTTGAACATCTGTTGTAAAAGTATAAAATACAGAATAGATGCTGCTTCACTCTGCTATTTCTTCACTTGGCCTTGCTTTGTTTTAGTGATGGGATCCAGTTGGATGTCTATGGAGATTCTCAGTCATCCAGGTCATGATTGTCCTAAAGGTGCTTTTTCAAAAGGCAACTGGACTTTGTCCTTGAAGACATTTCACTTCTCATCCAAGAAGCCTCATCAGAACTGAAGAAGCTTCTTGGATGAGAAGCTAAACATCTTCAAGGAGAAGCAAAGTCCAGTTGCCTTTTGAAAAAGCACCTTTGGGATTCAGTTGGATTTTATGACAACTTGGAAGACTTTCTGCCAGTCATTCTGTTAATGCCCTGCTTAGTACCTAGAATATGGAAATTCATAGGGTAGCTGATAAAAAGTCAAAGAAAAGGAACAAAAATATAAAGAAGTGACTTTCAATTTTCTTTTACAGCAGTTACAAGTATAAATATAAGTTAACCTATTACTCTATGGTTATAGCATTGTTTACATTTTCTCTATAAACTATTATTTTTGTTCTAATCCTCAAAGACACCCTGGCCAGTGTCTCTTTTCACTTTTACCATCGGGCAGAAGACACAGAAGTATAGCCAGCCAGCCAGCCAAACAGGTTTAAAAACAGCTTCTACCCATGGGCTGTCAGACTCCTAAACACAATATAGCACCACAAACAGATTAATATGACGAATTTCATTGGTGCCAGTGTAGTGTGTAATATGTATATACCATTATATAAGATCATACACCAGAGTAATATACATGTTGCACAGAATATGACGTACATATGGAAATGTATTACTAGTTTTTTTTCCCTGGACTACTTGTTTAAGGATTATTCTTTATATTATTCATGTTGTCTTGTATTCTTGTATGGACTGCACCAGTAGAGGCTAAACCAATTTCATTGTATACATGATGTACAATGACAATAGAGGCTTTGAACTTGAAAACCTTATATCATGACTTCATTTTTTTTCCATTTCCCATAAAAATCTATAAAAGTTCCCAATCATTGTTAAATTGCCCTGTCTCTAATTAAAATGCATAATTTTGTATTTATTTATTTATTTTATTTATTCATTCATTCATTCATTCATTCATTCTGTCATGGTTATGTAGTGTATATTGGAGGAAGTGACCCTTTGAGAGCTGTATGCAATGAAATTTCATTTCCACGCCGCCCTGAATCCTACGGGAGTTGGGCGGCATATAAAAACAACCAAATAAATAAATTTAATGTATGCCAATTAGTGTACATTCAAAGTGATAATAAACCTATTCTATTCTATTCTATTCTATTCTATTCTATTCTATTCTATTCTTACAATTTGGCCATTTCAACAAGTTCCCTCATCTTTACTATCCATTCTTCCAATGTGGGTAAAGGTTTGTGTGAAAAGGTTCACTGTTCTTGCTGCAGTGAACATATATAAAAACAAAGTTCCATGTTTTTTTCCCCAGCTGCTTATTCATCAATCCCAAAAAAGTATCTGGTTTCAAGAGAAATGATTGTATATGGATCTTTAATATCTTCTGTATTTGTATATGTAATTGAGTCCAAAAATGTGTGGCCATTAATACACATCCACCAAGCATGATCAAATGCCCTTCTTGTTGGTGCCTTTTCCTGCTTCCTAGGGTTGAGAAAGTGTGACTGGCCCAAGGTCACTCAGCTGGCTTCGTGCCTAATGTGAGACTAGAACTCACCATCTCCCAGTTTCTAGGTCACAGCACTCTAAACATTACACCAAACTGGTTCATCCCATCTTATACCTAATAATAAATTAATTTGTATTGAATCCAAATCCTGCAGAGTTAAGTGGCCTGGTATTTCCATTAGCTTCTTTAAAACTCCATTACCACATTACCACAAGGGAAAAACATAGGCACTTTGTGGAATTTGCCTCAAGGTGCTCTGAAGGTATAATTTGAAACCATATGCTAATAAATTCCTTCCTCAGTGACACTGGTTGTAAAATAGAATAGGTATGGCAAAACAATATAATTTTCTTAAAGTGAGAGTAAAAAGAGAGACCCTTGAATAACACAATAGGTTTACATTTAGGTTTGAATCCTACTCCAGACAAACAAGCCATATATATCTCCAGAAAGAGATTGATGAGTTACACAGCAGAGAGAAGGTATGGAAGACCCAGTGTGCATCTTAAAAAGTTGCTTTGGTCTATATCTAGTTTGGGTCCAACATTTTTATTCTTTTATGTAAGCTGAACATAGAGGATGGATTTGACCAGCTTGGTAGTTGATTGATGTGTTTAGCTTGTTTATGGTGCAAGGTGTCAAGTGAACATGCTTTATGTGAAACTAAGAGAATAACTGCAATGTGCACAATATTTTTGGACAAAGTTAGAGCTTTAATTCATTATGGCATCCGGTAATTATGAAATCCTGCAACAGCAGCCAAAGAAAACATTTTTGTGAAAATAAATATATATATACTGTATATAGCTATCCCCAAGGACTGGCTGGCAGTTGTTTTAAGAGATCTGTCAAAATCTATCTGCAGCATGGATAGCAACATTAAATGAGGTCCACTGGCATCATTACATCTCTAGGCCAAACTATGCACAAAAGATGCATATAAATGAAATGCCTAGCCAATCTTGGCTGAACTAAGTCGATTCGGGTCTTGATAGGACTTGGATAAGAGTTTACTAGAAAATCCCAGTGCTGTATACAAAACTGGGAAACTAATTAGATATCATAGAAGAAAGCAATGGCAAAGCCACTTACATGTTGTTTCCAAGAAATGTGCCAGATATTTCAAGTATCAGATGTTCAGGTTTATTTGAGGGAAACTTTACATTTCTTTTTTTTTTTAAGAGAACTTTTTTTCCAGCCTGGCAATCCGGATCCAGCAAACTTCCTTTCTCCAATCACCCCACCCATACAATTAAACCAAATCCAATCTTTTTTTCCCCAAGCCTATTTAAATTGTCTCATTTTCTTCTGATCACTCTCGTTCTAGTTGCCATATATTACTACCACATCTTTCTACATAAACAGAAATTTGACCAGAATGTGTTTACATTAGGCCAATATGGAACATCCGTCTCACATCCATTTCCAATATTGTTGGTCTTTTTGCCAAGCCTATTAAAAAATGGCATAATATTGAATGGGTTCCATTATAATAAGAATAAGTGGGGGGTTTTAAAAAAAGGAGCAGCTTCATGGCCAGATGAAGACATGCCAGCTACAGTCTTTGTAATATGTTTAACCAAATCTTTAAAATATGTGCACTCTTCATTGCAATCAACAGATAAATATGCATTTTCCATATTATGTACTATTTATTAAAGTCATGAAGAAAAGCTAATTGCTCATGGTTGACAAGTCCCGTAGGTCTCCATCTGTTATATAACCTTATAATAATACTAACAGAATTACACTAAAATATTATTTGTTTTATTGTTGCAATTGCTGTATATTTTGTCTTTTCCTCAAGAACTGAAAAATGTACACAGAGTGGGTGGGTGGATTTGTCTCCTTCCAATCACATCTTCCAAATATCCAGTAGGTGGAGGGACAGTAACTGTCCGAAGTACTGGTGAGCTCCGATAGGAGAAGAGAAGAGAATTGATCCTGGATCTTATGAGCTCTAGTCCTTTACCTTACTGCTTCTAGTCCTTTACCTTACTGCTTACTATATTGCTTCTCTCTCATTGCTTAACTGTTGTTTAATTTGTTAGAAAAAAAGTTATAAGGGAGCCCTTCCATGTGATTTTTTTTTAAACATTTGTGCTTGCTTTGTTTTTTGTTTTTTGTTTTTTAAAAAAACCAAAGCCAAACTGTACGGGCTTAGGAGTTTTCTAGGACAGACATACAGTTGACTTAAATGCAACTCCCTGCTTTGGAATTCTTCTGATGGGTTATAATTTAATTGTCATTAGGATTGTAATACACTTCATATTGTAAATTAATTATCAACAATAACCTCACAATTATTCAACTAATTACCTCATAATTGAATGTTCATACTCTTGTGCACATTAGAAGACAAATCCAAGCTCTACTGAATTCCGGTCATGACTCATAATGAGTTTGGCCTGTGCCATCAATATTGTGCTCCGAGAGCTACCTTCTTAGCTTGCTCCCAAAAAATATAAGATGCTGGACTCCAAGTAAAAATGGAAAGGAGGCGATCCATAAGAATGCATGAAAACAAAGACAGAGATGGGGAAGGGAATGGGTCTGTTTTTTTTTATCTTGAAAACCTTGTACTGAGGTAGAGGGCCTGAAGAAGATTTTTAATTACGAATAGTCCTCGACTTATAACAGCTCATTTAGTGACCATTCAGAGTTACAACAGCCCTGAAAAAAGTGAGTTATGGTGGTTTTTTCACACTTATGACCATTGCAGCATCCCCACAGTCATGGGATCAAAATTCAGATGCTTGGCAACTGAGTCATATTTATGACGGTTACAATGTCTCAGGGGTGGGCAAACTATGGTTCTTTGAGGACCTGTGGACTTCAACTCCCAGAATTCCTGAGCCAGCCATGCATGCATGGCTGGCTCAGGAATTCTGGGAGTTGAAGTCCACAGGTCCTCAAAGAACCATAGTTTGCCCACCCCTGTCCCAGGGTCATGTGATAATCTTTTGCAACCTTCTGACAAGCAAAGTCAATGTGAAAGCCAGATTCATTTATCAAATGTGTTACTAACTTAACGACTGCAGTGACTTCCTTTAACAACTGCGGCAAGCAAGGTCATAAAATGGGGACAAAAGTCACTTAACTGCCTTGGTTAGCGACAGAAATTCTGGGCTTAATTGGGGTTGTAAGTCAAGGACTACCAGTATGCACAGTGACCTTTTCTTGTGGAATGCAATCTTTCACAGAATTATAAATTCTGAACAGCCAGGACTCTCATGGATGGCTGAATCTATATTTATTTATTTATTACATTTATATGCTGTCCATCTCATAATCAATCCCATATTTCTTTGAAAGCGAAAACATATAGAAAACAATTTACCATATTTTTGGAGTATAAGACCCCCTTTCCCCCCCAAAACAGGTTGAAAATTTGGGTGTGTCTTATACTCTGAATGTAGCATTTTCGAAGCTTTTTTTCCTAGCCCTAACGAGGTGCTAACGATCTTCCTGGCTCTTCCCCGGCTTGCAGGCTTGTTTTCATTGCTACTCCCTCCGAAAAAGGTTTTTTTCAGCCCTAACAAGATGCTAACGATCTTCGCGGCTTGCAGGATTTTTTCATTGCTACTCCCTCCAAAGTTTTTTTTTCCAGCCCTAAGTCTTTGCAGGCTTGTTTTCATTGCTACTCCCTCTGAAGAAGATTTTTTCCAGCCCTAACCAGGGAATAAAATAATGTGCTGAAGCTGACCAGACTAAGGACGCTAGCCAGATGAATACCTGGTAGGTAGCTTTTTTTCCCTTATTTTCCTCCCCAAAAACTAAGGTGCACCTTATACTCCGGTGCGTCTTATACTCCGAAAAATACAGTACTTTCCATCAAGTAAAATGAAAACAACCCTAATATTTTTTCCCATAAAACTTTGTTAAAGTGTTTGGATTGTCATCCCCCAGCAAAAACTACACAAAAAGAGAACAGAGTATCTCACTGCCATTTTTCAACAGTAGTACTTTATGGCTGGGGGCCTCAATGTAATTGCCTCCGACTCAAATTACTTCCGCCTTAGATTTTGAATATATACATCCTGCTTTCAAATAGGAATTAGCTGCTGCATCATCACCTCTGAGGCACAGAAGCATGGGCTATGCCCAAGGGCAGCTTAAAGAGACAAATATAGCTGTCGTTTAAGAGTCCTAGATTCTTAAATTAGTTACCAGTTAATCATGGGAAGCTCTCTAGGTGCTCTGAATGTGTCAGACAACATATTCCTTCCTTGGTAAACTTCTGGCAGGAGAGTGCAAGCAAGAAAGAAAGAGAAGAAGTCTGCAAAGAATCCATGTCTTTCCTGTCCCTAAGATTATTACAACTAGTGGCTTCTGTCACCATTCTTTCTCCCAGCTTGTTTTACCTTGATTGCCTAATTTAAAATAATAAACTCTTGCCAGATAATTGTCACAGAAGGAGATCTCAGCTCTCTGACAACTAGCAGTGCCTGTTTCTCCTATCAAGTGCACCCTAGGAATAATCAGAGAGAGAAAAAACCAATAATCTAGGGCATGAGCAAAATCTGCTTCAAGTAATAATAGCAATATAACAGAAGATAGTCAGCAATATAGTAAGTTAAATAAACAAAAAGAACTATTGTACAATACAAAAAAACTTAACTAAAGATTCTTCTTCTGCGCCTAATATATTTATTGCCCCAATGTTGTCATTATTACTGCTGCCGCTGAGGAGAGTGTCTATTGAGATAACGTAGGCATGATTATCTTGTATGCCATCATGTTTGTTAGCGTTTATTTTGTTACTATGGTGTTGCAATTTAAATTATATAATCTTCACCTAATGTCAGGTTTGATGACAGGAATTCTCTAGCGTACTAGAATCAAGCTAAGTCCAAGTATGCTAGATAGTTCCTTTAAAGCCTGGCAATCAGACAAATCAGCCATCAACAGGCACATAAAGATAAACAACATCTATATACCATTGAAAGAAACAATCAAAAAGCTAAAAAAGGAAACAAAAAGACCCAAACACTTCCTTGTCAGCAATCAACACCCAGGACAGGAGAGATCAACAGCAGGATTAACACTAGATCAACAATCAAGCATCAAACAATATACCAATCAAGGGATTACCAACTCAGACAAACAGTAAACAACAGCCTAATCAAGGAACTCAAGAATACTCCAACCAACACTGACACAGCAAGCCACTTGTATATAAACAGAGAGAAACCCAGGGGTGAAATCCTCCTGGTTCGCCCGGGCCAGTCCTTCGGCGTATAGCGCATGCACAGAAGGAAAAATAACCCGAATGGGGGCGTTCAGCCGGGCCGGGAAAGCGGCCGGGAGAAGCTCCGCGCCGCGACCACTGCCAGTTCCATCGGCTATACGCCGAAGGACTGGCCCGGGCGAACCGGGAGGATTTCACCCCTGGAGAAACCCCACTTCCTTCTAGCACTGTTACCTAGTTTGGGTAATGAAATGTCTGAAAGAAACAACCAAGCTCTCAGAATAAAAGGTCTCCAGAGTTCAACCCTGAACTACAAATATTATCTTCTATTAGATGGACACTCTATTTACATTTGCTTAAACTAGGTGAAAGAAATCTTTCACCAAACACTCTTCCTCACTTCAAAATTATTGGGAAGTAAAACCACTCACAGGTCATTTTTCAGTGATATCTTCATTCTAGACTTTTATTCTTGATAGTTTGCTGTAATGGTTAAGGTACTGGACAATGTTAGGGGAGTCCCTTAGTCAAGTCCATATAGAAGTCAAGTCCCCGAGTTCAGTCATAGAAGTTCACTAAATGGCTTTCAGCAAATAACTGTCTCTCAACCCATGTACAGCTTAGGTCTTTTGTTGTAAAGATAAAAATTGGAGGAGGAAGTTCTATATACATTGTGTTGAACTTCACAAAAAAAGGATGACATATAAATCTAATAAATTAATAAGTAATATCTCAGGTAATTGGGCCTGGAAATGCCTATCATATCTTGACCAGCAATAGCAATAGCACTTAGACTTATGTACCGCTTCACAGTGCTTTGCAGCCCTCTCTAAGCGGTTTACAGAGTCAGCATATTGCCCCCAACAATCTGGGTCCTCATTTTACCCACCTTGGAAGGATGGAAGGATGAGTCAACCTTGACTCAGGTTATGAGATTTTGTTTAGCTCTTTGCATTTCACTGGAGGCCAATTCATGCACACAGGTTGCTCAAGAAAAACATTGGTGTTGAAGCTCCTTTCAGGCCTTCCATGAAGCTGAAGCGGGACTATCATAAAAGTCCCATGATCATGGCCCTAACCATGACCCATAACTTAGGCACCATTGTTTGGCTACCATCATTTGTAGTGTGGAAAAGAGCAGGATGAATGCAGAATAGATAGTGCAGTTCTCTAAGTAAATAATGTAACCACAGATAAGGAAGGACGACAAAGAAGTATCCTTAGACAGCTTTTCCTAGCTGACTGCACATTCATTATTTCAGGGCACAGACAATTATTAAATATTTGCTTCCTAAATCCAAGCAAAGGGATTTGATTTTGATGTAAAATAAATGCAATCGAAACACTTGGGGCATAATTAGAGAAGAAAGTCTCGCATTTCTCTGCCCAGTCTCATTTAAAGAAAAGACATTAATAATCTGAACTACACTCCACAAATTAAATATGGAAGAAGAGCTAAAATGTGCAACAATAACCCTCTTTTTTCTATTTTTTTTCTTGATTTTTTTTTCTTCCTTAGCTTTCACTAGGATTCTAATTTCCCCCTGGTCTATTTTCTGTAATACAACACAGAAGCCAATAGAATGCGTATGTGAAAGAGTAGTTAAGAGAGGACAAAAATGTTAAGTCTGAAATTACACTTCAGGACAAACAACAGGAAGGCAGGCAGCAAGGAGGTCCAAGAATAATTTAAGCTACACCATAGATTTTAGAATCCGTAAGTAACATATTCAAAAAACAAACGATTACATTTTAAAGTGTGTGGCATGGGACTGTTAACAGAAGGGGCTGTTGGAGAGTTAAAAATGTGAAGTTAGGATGCAAAAAGGCAATTGATGAGAACATCTAATTCCTCTATGGCAGGGGTGTCAAACTCAAGGCCCCGGGGGGGCAGATCTGGCCCATGGGGTACTTAGACCTGGCCCACAGGGCCTCCCTGGAAACAGCGAAGGACTGGCCTGTGGTGCTTATGCCAGTGAAAATGTGCTCCCGAGCTCTGTTTTCGGCTGCCCTGGCCTCCTGCAACCCTCTGCCAGCAAAATGGAGATCGGGAGGGCCGCATGCAGAGCTTGCAAGCCTGTTTTTGCTGGCAGAGCTCTTGGACCACCACAAGCATCCCCGACATGAGTGACGTTGAGCTGGTCACACCCATCCTGGCCATGCCCACCCTGACCCCAAGAGGTCAAACATAACCCTGATGCAGTCCTCAATGAAATCGAGTTTGACACCCCTGCTCTATGGACACTGGCCTGGAGATGATGTTTTAATAGAACGCATGCCTAAACTCTTAATCCTGCATTTCCCCATAAATGTAGATTACTTTGAAATCTTTATGTACTGAGTGCAAAGTTATGCGACCCAATTGGGTGAACATTTTTACAAGTTTCCATGTTTCCATGTAAATTCTAAATTATCTTTTCTCTCCTCCAAGAAATTGGTCAGTCCCACCCATGCTGCCAGAATGGACATGCTGCAGATCCTACCAGTCAAGAAATTCTGGCTGATGGGGTCCAGAGGAAGAGCTTTTTTCCCATGGTTCTCCCTCTCTGGAGCATTGTGCCCTGCCAGGTGAGATCCACACCCATCCTTTTGGCTTTCCAAAAGGTCCTCAAGATTGGGTCTGCCAACTGGCCTGGGGCCTCAATAATCTTGAGGTGATTAATGGACTAAGACAGGAGTCACCAACCCCCTGGGCCACAGGTCGCTACTGGGCCATGGCCTAGTTGGAACTGGGCCACATGAGTGGTGGGCCAATGCACATGAGCATGTGCACATGCACAGCTTGACTAATCCAAGTGGTGGCCTCAACTTGTGTAAGTTGAGCTGTGCATGCCTGCGCATGTGCACCAGCCCATTGCTTGTGCAGCTCAGTTCCCTTGACCCCCCCCAGCCATCAAGCCGCAAAGATGGACTAAGATAATATCCCCACCTCCTCCCCATGTGCATCCTCCTCCCTTCTTCCCATCTTTGTCAATTTTAAACCAAATTTAGTATTACTTTCTATTGTTTCAATGTTTTATATAGTTGTTGTTATTGATGGTAAGCCACCCAGAGTCACATCTAGGTGAGATGGGTAGCATATAAGTTTAATAAACATATACATAAATAAATAAAATAAATCATGGATTCCAACCATAGAAAATAGTTGCAATTTTATCAACTCCCCATACTACAGTTGCATGCCTTCTGTCTCCCCCCACCATAGACCTTGGTACTTTACACAAAAGTTTCTGCAGAAAGTGGTAATAGAGCTTCATCAGACATTTTATGTTATGGTGCATGTACATTGACTACTTCCAGAAGACAGGGTAAGTCCATGGCACAACATAATCCTAAAGGCCAAAATTCAGGATTCAGGGACTGAGTTGGATCAAAATCTGTTCCAATTAAAATCTCTTAAAGAGGTTTTGCGGGGGGGGACTGATAAGTTTTGGATTTGATCATTAGTAAAAATAGAATATAGAAAGAAGTTTGATATAAACTTGGAGAGAGAGGATAAAATCTAAATGTACTTATAACTGCTCTTAAGAAGATCAGAAGCCTCTTTTGTATTATACTTGCTTTTTAATTTTTCCTTCTTTTTATCTTTTTTATTTCCTTTTCGCTTTTCTATTCCTTTTTCATTGTTTCTCTGCTTTTAACTTAAAATTTGTATTTTTTTTTACTCTGTGAAGAAAAAACATCCTTAATAAAAATTATATATGAAAATAATAAACAAACAAACAAATAAATAAATCTGGCATGCGAGATAAAGATTCAGTGATCAAGAGAAGAGGCCCACCCAGAGGTGGGTTCCTGCCGGAGCTGTCCGGTATGTAGCTCCGGTAGGGAGCGGCTCCGGAGCCCTCTCTGTCAGTCAACCCAGCATGTCGCCATTTTTTTCCTGTGATTTTCAGGCGATTTTGCTTCTGCGCATGTGCGGAAGCAAAATCGCGCCAAAATCTCACGAGCGGATGCGTGTGCATGCGAGATTTCAGAGAGATTTTGCTTTCGCGCATGCACAGAAGCAAAATCGTGCGAGGGGGAGTGCGCACGTAGCGAGCGCGCACGCCTTCAAAGCGTGGAGATGCGCGTGCACGGCTCCGGCAGCAAGGTAAGTGAGCAACCCGCCCCTGGGCCCACCATGGAGACCAAGACAGAAAGGAATTCAAGGGGGGGGGAGAGTGCAGTTTCTCAGAATATTCTTTGACTGCAAAGAGCTGTTGTAACGGAGGAGAACAGAACAGGGCTGTTCTACTCTCCTTAATGCAACCCGAGCAAGTACTTTTTGTTCTTTTATTCTCTAGAAATTATCCGGTTCAGGCTTCACAAAGAAGGAAAAGAACCCTGTGAGTGATTGTGTAGAGCCCGATCTAAGAGTTAAATAAAGAAACAGCGGCAGCCACCTTCCCTTATAGAAGCCGATCCCTTTTATTTCTCTCAGTCTCCCGTTCTTAGAAAAGAACCCATCTCAACATGCCTCTCTTAGTTAGCCTTCAGAGCCCAATCTGAACTTGAAAGAGGGAGTTAATCAACAGAGGTTGCCTTCTCTGCAGGAGGTGACTACTGTATGGTTGTTTCTCCCTTTCTTTAGAAAACATCTAGAAGAACCAGAAGTAATAGATGCTGAGTGGGAGTGCATGGAGGGCTCCCCACACACCGCCTGCAAGCTAAGGAAGCTATCTCAGTCACTCCCTGCAGGAAAAAACAACAACAACTGTTTCTACCCTTCCTATCACAAACATAACCAGACCTGTTGCTTAAAACAACTTTCTTAAACCACAGTCCATGGAAGCTTTTAATGACAAGATGGTGATTCATTTAAAGGGGAAATCCCAGAGATCTGAGTTTTAATATAACCAATATAAATAAAGTTGTTAAAGCAACTGCTTCTACCTTTCCTTTCACAAACATAACCAGAGCCCTAAAGCAATTAGTCCCTTTTAATAATTTAAACAATACAGCCAAAAGGTGAACAGAGGTAGATGCAAGCATTTTGTATTGACTCATCAGTACCTACATTAAAATAACATGGTTAAAATCAGCCTCAAATGTAAGATCTAGCAAGAGCATTAATTAAGCCTCTAACGTATGCAGGAAAGCAACCAATGGCAAGCCTTATGCCCACGGGAGGCATAGATTGGCATAAAGCCATGTCTGCACACACAAGGAGGGCTTCAAACGGTTAATGGCAACTGCCTCAGCAAAACGCAGGAAATGAGAGTTCCGGTGGCACAGTAGAACTTTAAATGCAGAGTTTTGATCCACCTGCTGACCAGTAGATAGTAAGTGTCTTCCAATGGCCGAAGAAGTCATTTTATGGCCATGATTTGCTGCTGTTGTTGGATTGCTCAAGGCTGTTTGGACTCATTTTGGAAGATGCTCCTTTAACCAGAGCTGTTCCTTAAAACAGGTTTCTTACACCACAATCCCTGAAAGCTTTCAATGACAAGACAGCGATCCCATTACGACTCAAATCTATATATTGGCTATAAAAGAGCCTCAGTTTCTGGGATTCACTTTCAATGCTGCTTCAGTTTTTAATGCTACTGGAAAGATGAAGATGGATTATATTTCATCATGGTACTGAAATCTGAACCATCTATTTTTTTAACATGCAATCCCATAATCTTTACATTTTGATAATAAAAATGCAAGGTAATTTTAAAAAAGCTTCTCTAAGACATTGTCCCACCCTACACACTAAGACAATTTTGGTCCTATGTTTTCATTTATTTGCCCTGAATTGATCCCACCTAGATTTCTAGAGTTTGTAACAGCAGTGACTGTCAAAGTCTTCTTTTAATGCCAGCCTCTAAATATTAACCTTTCTCAAAATACAAGTAGTCCTCGATTTACAATAGTTCATTTAGTGACCATTCAAAGTTACAATGGCACTGACTTATGACCATTTTTAACACGACCGTTGCAGTATATCCATGCCAATCCCAAAACATAGTTCAGTGCAGCCTATTGCAGTATCAAAGAGCCCAACACATCACTCATATCTCCAGCTGTATCTACTATATATATATATGGAAGTGAAGAAGCCACACTATATACTTTCTCCAGCAAACTTAGCAACAGCAGAAGTTTCTTTTTTGGATCTATAGAGCATTTTGGAAGGGTATGAAGGACTTTGGAGCCATCTGTTTCATTCTATTGTTTTGAAACAGAAACCTGGTTCAGTTTACACAACTGCTCTCATTGAGATGATTTGATTGAGGAATCATTGAGTCAAAGTACTATTGACACTTTCAGAGATAGATAGATAGATAGATAGATAGATAGATAGATAGATAGATAGATAGATAGATAGATAGATAGATGATAGATAGATAGATAGATAGATAGATAGATAGATAGATAGATAGATAGATAGATAGATAGATAGATAGATAGATAGATGATAGATAGATGATAGACAGACAGACAGATGATAGACAGATAATAAATAACTGATAGGTAGATAGAGATACACTATTGACACTTTCAGTGATGATGATGATGATGATGATAGATAGATAGATAGATAGATAGATAGATAGATAGATAGATAGATAGATAGATAGATAGACAGATAGACAGATGATAGACAGATAATAAATAACTGATAGGTTGATAGAGATGATACACTATTGACACTTTCAGTGATGATGATGATGATGATGATGATGATGATGATGATGATGATGATGATGATAGATAGATAGATAGATGATAGATAGATAGATAGATAGATAGATAGATAGATAGATAGATAGATAGATAGATAGATAGACAGATGATAGACAGATAATAAATAACTGATAGGTTGATAGAGATGATACACTATTGACACTTTCAGTGATGATGATGATGATGATGATGATAGATAGATAGATAGATAGATAGATAGATAGATAGATAGATAGATAGATAGACAGATGATAGACAGATAATAAATAACTGATAGGTAGATAGAGATGATACGCTATTGACACTTTCAGTGATGATGATGATGATGATGATGATGATGATGATAGATAGATAGATAGATAGATAGATAGATAGATAGATGGATGGATGGATGGATGGATGGATGGATGGATGGATGGATGGATGGATGGATGGATGGATGGATGGATGGATGGATGGATGGATAGATAGATAGATAGATAGATAGACAGATGATAGACAGACAGACAGACAGACCAAAATTACTTATGTTTGTTTTGAGAGATTCGTATTAGCATGATTATCTTTGTTGATGAAGATGATGAACATTTTATCAAAGTGTAGCAACAATGTTGCTCATGCTCCTCTACCAGGCAGGATAGGTTGAAGTTCTTCAAAAGCAGGATTCCCTGAAGCATGCACTGAAGATGACCGAATTTAAAGACTTTCAGGCATAGTAAGCACATTCCACACTGGGTGCAAAGAAACAGTTCTGCAAACACCGCTGAAAAGTTTTTTGTTGGAAAGACCTTTAGTATATACAACTAAAAGTGTTACAATAACTGCTTTTATGCATATTTCCTTTATGCAGGGGGCTGTTCCTAAACTACTGGAGCCTGGACAAGTGAACCATGGAGCACGAAGTCCAGGCTAATAAAAATCAGAAAATTTCCTAGTATAAAACCATATTGGGGTGGGGGGAGCTACAGTAAGCATCCCTAATGCTTTGTTTTGGGATTGTCTTTTTAGGAAGGTAGCAAAGCACTTTTTAATTTCAAAGAATGGAAATAGAGTCTGTACGGTAAGTTCCAGAGGAATTCTTAGGAACAAAGTTCATGTTGGAATCTGATACTTTACATTCTCTACGATGCTAGTTTCTCGTTTCATTTTTTTTTATTAAAATGTATTTTTAAATAAAACCTGGTGATTGTACACAATGAGCAGAAGCTTCACATATACATTAATTTCTCAAAAACAGAGCAAACCAGTAAATAAGTGCTAGCTGCAATTCTAGACTAATTGCTATATATCAGTATCTTTGCCATTTATGAACTAAAAGTAAATAACTGAGTTGCCTAAAACTTCTCTGCCTTATTACACAGTTCTTCTTTGTTACTAACAACAATGCTAGGACAGTGAATTAAGACTGAATCCTTGGCTTTTGTGTTTCAGCCTGGTCCTCAGGATGATTTCTAAAATAATTTGATTTCTAGCAAGATCAATATTACTTTATTCTGCTTCTATTCAAAAAAATTCCAGTGTTCACTACAGCATTTTGGAACCCAGAATTTATTCAAATAAAACAAGTTGAAAAGAAGGCGTATTTAGATCATTCGAACAATGGCTTTGCTGTTTATTTAAACTTTAAAGCTGTCAAACGTGCTTTGGGTATATAATTTAATTCTTGCACAAATCTACAGCATGGTTTAATTTGCATATTCCATCTTTCACAAACAGAGAGAGAAAGAGAGAAAGAGAGAGAGAGAGAGAGAGAGAGAGAGAGAGAGAGAGAGAGAGAGAGAGAGAGAGAGAGAGAGAGAGAGAGAGAGAACGCATTTCACACAATTTATCGTTGCTTTGAAGTGATGTTTTGCAGTAGCAGCTCTGTTAAACCTAATATTAATAATGATAGCATATTAAAATTTCCAGTTCTAGCAAAACTGCACTTACAAACCACTTAGCTGAAAGAAAACAACAAGACAAAGGAAAAGGAGAATAATTACCTGTCTTTGATGCCACAGATATCAATGCGCAAATCACTGTAATTCCCCAGGGAGCCTTGCTGAACTAAAGTGAGGTCCTTGGGCTGGTTATCAATAAAGATGAGTCTCATGCAACCTTGAAAAGCCATAATGGGATTTAAACATTTTGAATCGGTAAAATTGTCAGGGCACCCTGTGGGACAAAGAAGTTAGAAAACAATGAGATGAAGAATACTTAAATGATATTTTATTTGCTTGGGGATTCAGAGAAAGAAAGTCTAATTATTTATAGTGTTTGCATTGCTTGCTCAATGCGAGCATTTAAGTTTCAAATTCTATAGAAATAAATTGAAACATGCTCTAAAGAAAATAGGTAATAATGGGGATAGAAGACAGATATTGGGGCAAGTTCAAACTTTATTCTTTTTTAACATATAAAAAAAGTATGAGTTAGAACTAAAAGTATGGTTTTTGTTGTCTTCAGAGGGATTCCCATGGATTGGAACTGCACGACACAACCTACTTAGGATATCTGTTCACAATTTAAAAGGTTGTATTATATCAAGGCAAAGCATTCACCCTTCTACTGCAAAGCATTCACATGATCTACTGTGACTGTAAGTTTTTAAGATCTTATGCAGAGAAATCCCTTCCTTGACTTTTTTTTTCTATTAGGCTACAGAGATTAAGTTTAGGTATTTTCTGATTATAAAATATGTCTTTACCAATAAACTGCTGAAATGCATAGAAATGATATGCACACCTTATTAAGAGAGGTTCTTAAGGAGAGCTATTTTATTTATTTTTATTTTATATTTCATTCTGCCTTTCTTAATTTTTTTTATAAATAACTCCAGGTGGGAAACGTATCTAATACTCCTTCCTCCTCCTATTTTCCCCATAACAACCCTGTGAGATGAGTTGGGCAGAGAGAGAATCTTGAACATTAATCTTAAGACCCAGTTTGTTTACTAAAGTTATCAAAAATCCCCATTAAAATACTCTCTTGCTCATTTTACTTTCTCTACAATTATAGAAGCAGCATAAGCACAGCAATTATCACGCTATAATTAGTTTTACTTTATAATGAGAATAGATGTGCTGATTATTAACAAAAATAAAACTCGATTAATAGACATGAAAAGGTTCAATTTACTGTTGGGCACTATTATAAGGATGGAAGAAAACCAGCTTTTAAAGTCTGATTCAGTTTCTGCTATTGGAGGAGCTGTTTTTTACTCATGCCAGGGACTTTGGGGAATCATGGCAACTTATTGCTTCCTTTTTTTTTCTTGTCCCCTGATCATCTCCTTTATCTTATTTCATTTATTTGTCCTTTATCTCTCAAGTCCTTCCTTTGTCAGTTTCTTTCTGGAGTACATAATCCACTCCAACCTTGCACCTTCTACAGTAGTTTGTTTCAGTATCTGTGAATGGCACATAGTTGGGGAAAGCTGTCACTTCTTACTGAATATCAGTCTTGCAAGCCATATAGGGACTTATGAATTTAGATTCTATCTCTTCTCTTTCCAATTCCTCTCCCTCCGCCTACTGTAGCCATTCATTACTGTTGATCAAACAGCCTAACTCTACAACCTATTTCCACAATGGCTCACCTAGGGGTTCAGAATGACATCATAGCACAATGTCAGCAACTGCCAATGACATATTATCATTATTCTAAAAGTACAAATAAGGATGTGTATATATACATATACATGTACATGTACATATACATATACATATACATATACATATACACACACACACACATCATGTTTTTCAGAGTATAAGACGCACCGGAGTATAGAGGACGCACCTAGATTTTAGAGGAGGAAAACAAGGAAAAAAGTATTCTGAACCAAATGGTGTAGTAATATATTATTTAATAAAATACCAGTGTAGCGGAATACTTTTTACAACCATGTATACTTTTTACAACCATGTACACTTTTTACAACCATGTACACTATTTACAAACTTCAAACTTGACAGCTTTAAGACTTGTGGACTTCAACTCCCAGAATTCCTCCTCCAGTCATGCTAGGAATGGGAGTTGAAGTCCACAAAGTCTTAAACTTGCCAAGTTTGAAGACCCTTGCACCCCTAACCCCTAACCCAGGGGTCTTCAAACTTGACAGCTTTAAGACTAGTGGACTTTAACTGCCAGAATTCCTCCTCCAGTCATGCTACATGGGGTAATTAGAAGGCAAAAACACCCCATTTTTTGCGAAAAATGGCCCATTTTTCGGCCATTTTTTTGCAAAAGCGAGGCATGCAGAGGGCTTGGGAATCCTGCAGAGCACTCCTAGGGGTTGGGTGAAGGCAAAAATGCCCCCATTTTGGCAAAAATGGGATGCAGGGGCAGGGCTTCGGGAGGCCAAAAATGGCTGTATTCGGTGTATAAGACGCACCGACATTTCCACCCTCTTTTGAGGGGCAAAAAGGTGTGTCTTATACTCCAAAAAGTTGTGTGTGTGTGTGTGTGTGTGTGTGTGTGACCAAGGAGAGTCTGGGTGGTGCACAGCAATAGATAAAAGCAAAAATACCAAATATGAATCCACAGTAATAAATATGATAAAAACCAAATATCAACATAAATTTGTGAGACGTACCAAAGAAAAACATAACAAGGAAGTAGAAAAGGCAAAGAGGTTAAAATCACAGGTTGGGAAATGGGGAATGACAGAGCTAAGCTAATAAATGGGGGAAAAAACACCACCTGTCAGTGAAGACAGCAGCAACAGAAGAATGATAATAACCACATATGGCTGATTGTGCAATGAACCATAACAATAATAATCCACCTTAGAGTATGGATGAGGTAAAGACAAGTTACAATGGAATAGCCTCTGCTGAGAATATATTAAAAGGCCAAGTTATACTTTATCTTACAACTAGTGAGTAGTTTAGCTGAATGCTTATCTGCTAGTCTACTATAGGATTAGTATACATCTATTTTTGATATAACCTAAAGTTGCTGCAAAGTCTGGGAGACATAGTATAGGACAGTGATGGTGAACCTTTTTTTCCTTGGGTGCCGAAAGTGTGCCCACATCAATAATGCAATGCCCCCCATGTGCCCCACCCCCCACGCATGCATGCTTGACACCCGCGTTGCCCCACCGCCATGCATGCATGCACACACTACCCCCCTCCCCCGCTCCATTTCCCAACTTCCAGTAGGCCCGTTTTTCACCCTCCCCAGGCTCCAGAGGCTTTCCTGGAGCCTGGAGAGGGCAAAAATGCCCTCCCCTGCCCCCTGGATGCCCTCTGGAGGCCAAAAACACCCTCCCAGAGGCTCTGCGTGAGCCAAAAATCAGCTGGCTGGCGCGCACATGCGCACTGGAGTGGAGCTAGGGCAACGGTTCATGTGCCGGCAGATATGGCTCCGCGTGCCACCTCTGGCACGCGTGCCATAGGTTCACCATCACGGGTATAGGACTTGGTGAGTTCAACTAAGTGGTCACAGACCAAGCAGAACCCCTTCTCCCATGGTGCTCAGCTAGCAACCGCTTAAAATTATTCCAGAGCAACAATAAAGTAACAATTACTACAATTCTAAGAGCCGAGGTGGCGCAGTGGTTAAAGTGCAGTACTGCAGTTCAACAGTTCAGCTGTTTATATCTCACCGGCTCAAGGTTGAGTCAGCCTTCCATCCTTCTGAGGTTGGTAAAATGAGGACCCAGATTGTTGGGGGCAATATGCTGAACTCTGTAAACCGCTTAGAGAGGGCTGTAAAGCACTATGAAGCGGTATATAAGTCTAAGTGCTATTGCTATTGCTAATTCTAGTGGCAACTTCCTGACAGGTTCAGCTTTAGAAATCCCCTGCCATCTTTTTTTTTTACCAAGATGGTGTTTGAATTACACTGAGCTTTATGACAGCTTGTTGAAGCTATATCAGCATCTGGACTAAACATATCATTATGCTGAGAGAGAGAGGGGGGGGGGAGAGAGAGAGAGACGTGTAGAGGGAAAATGAAAATGTCATGCAATAGCATTGTGCACCCTGGATATAATCAGGGAGCATAGAGTAAACTCTTTGAAATATCAGCAGTGCAAAGATCAGACTGAAATAAATTCTATAATACTACCGCACCCTGAGAACAGGTTCTAAAAGAAATAGCTTCACATATATAAGCAATCCTCTGAACAAACAGTGTTAAACAGTGCCAAACTTTTTTCTATCCTTTTCAGTATAGTACCAAAAATGATGTTAAAGGGACACCAGTAGAATGATTTAAAAAAAAAACAACCAACAAAAATGCACTCAGCGCTTGCTAATGCTGTGATCAATGTTACATGCTTATTGAGAAATTGAAGTAATCTGTTTTCAAAGCCATAATTTTAAACCTTAAAGATTGCACAGAAATTCACAGCTGATTATTGCATTTGAGAATGGAACAGGGTTTTTACGGGTCTAAATGGAACCAAATGCAAAATACTTGTGAATTATACATTATGATATCGCTATCACCATATAATCATAGGTACTTTCATATGAGTGTGCTGCAGCTGCCAAAAAAGCCAACATTGTTCTAGGATGCAAAACAGAGGGATAGAATCAAGATCATGCAAAGTGTTAATACCACTTTATAATGCCTTGGTAAGGCCACACTTGGAATACTGCATTCAGTTTTGGTCGCCACGATGTAAAAAGGATGTTGAGACTCTAGAAAGAGTGCAGAGAAGAGCAGCAAAGATGATTAGCAGACTGAATGGTTTATAAAACATATAAAGAATGGTATGTCTAGTTTAATGAAAAGAAGGACTAGGGGAGACATGACAGCAGTGTTCCAATATCTCAGGGGCTGCCACAAAGAAGAGGGAGTCAAACTATTCTCCAAAGCACCTGAGGGCAGGACAAGAAGCAATGGGTGGAAACTAATCAAGGTGAGAAGCAACTTAGAACTAAGGAGAAATTTCCTGACAGATAGAACAATAATCAATGAAACAGCTTGCCTCCAGAAGTTGTGAATGCTCCAACACTGGAAGTTTTTAAGAAGATGTTGGATAACCATTTGTCTGAAGTGGGGTAGGGTTTCCTACCTAAGCAGGGGGTTGGACTAGAAGACCTCCAAGGTCCTTCCAATTCTGTTATTCTATTCCATTCCATTCCATTCAAATCTAAAACACAGAGACATTTTAAACTGGAAACCAAGTTGTCTTTTACTACTACAAAGTAAACTTGAATCTGTAGTTGATATATTAGCAAATAATCCCTAATCAATATCTATATGGCGATAGGGGGAGGGAGGGAGAGGGAGAGGGGGAGGGAGAGGGAGAGGGGGAGGGAGGGAGGGAGAGAGAGAGGGGGGGAAATGGCCTACTCATTCTTCTCCAAAATTTAAGAGGAAAGTAAATGGAATAGCTAAATTTTGTCTCCTGTATCTTCCAGTGCTGGGCTGACTGGAGATAGAAGGTTCAAGTCATTTCTAAGTCAAGGGAAGTCACTGAGTGACTTTTGGCTAGTCAGTCTCTTTTGGTTACAAACTACCTGTCAGGCTGCTGTTATGGGAATAAAATGATGGGAAAGTCTGATGGAAATTATCTTATTTTCCAAAATATAAATTAATCCAGTAAATAGAAGCCCTACTAAAAAGATTGTAGCATACCTACAATCGAGATAGTGCAGTGGTTAAAAGCAGCAATGTGACCTTCAGCTGATTGCTAGTTCAGCAGTTCAGCTGTTCAAATCTCACTAGGCTCAAGGTTGACTCAGCCTTCCATCCTTCCGAGGTGGGTAAAATGAGGACCCAGACTGTTGGGGGCAATATGCTGAACTCTGTAAACCGCTTAGAGAGGGCTGTAAAGCACTATGAAGCGGTATATAAGTCTAAGTGCTATTGCTATTGCTATACCTCATGGTGTTTGGGGATCAGACATTTACTTCCAAAGAAGTAACCATTTACAATCTGCTCTGATAGAGGATTATATCAGTGTATAAATCTCACACAAATATTGTTAGAGAACAATGTACCAAAATGTATTGTTCAGTAGTGGGTTCTAAAACCCTTTACTACCGGTTCTCACTTGCGCACACACACGTGTGATGCTACTACACATGCGCAGAAGCATCCTGGGTGGGTAGGTGGCGGCTCCCGCCACCCGCGCTATCGGTTCTAAGAACTGGTCCAAACCGGGAGCAATCCACCACTGGTGTAGATCCCTATAAAGTATCCTTTTTCAAGTCAATATTCAATAGGATGCTTTGTCTGTTATTTTGCCACTTACACCTGCTCCTCTGAATGGATATATGGATTTAAGTAACCCAAAATTGGTCCTTTGGTATAACTAAAGTCTACTGATTGTTTTTAAAACTGTATCTAAAAGTCAATGATCATGAACAGAATTTCTGAAGAAATGTATGAAAAATAATAATACGAGGGTAAGTCAAAAAGAAAATCCATTTTCTTTATTTCAGGTGAAGTTTTTGATAAAAATAACTGAATATTTTCCCAGTTATAAAGGATTATATCATTTATGTTCTGAAATATTTTGTTTCTTACTTTTCAGGTTTGTAGCCTCGTAAGGAAAATGCAAAATGGCTGCCCCCTTAGAGTTGAGTCAAAAACAAAGAGCAGTGATTGAATTCCTTGTTGCTGAGGGGGAAACCCCTGTGACTATTCACAGACGATTACAAAATGTGTTTGAGGACAATACTTTAGATTATAGAGGGTTTGAAAGAAGGTTTGAGAGGCAAACATTATTCCGGTGAGGAGGAAGTGAAAACTGCAGTGAAGAAGTGGCTCAAAGAACAGTCAACAGAATGTTACGAGACAGGGATACATGCTCTCATTCAAAGGTGGAACATTGCTATTGCTATTGAGAAAAATGGTGACTATGTTGAGAAGTAGGGATGTGATCCACAGAGGACCAGCTTCATTTTGATGTATAATTACCAACTCATGTTCCTGTGTTGGTAATTATACCTATCCTAAAGAAAATGACATTACTTGTTGACTCACCCGTGTATATATTGTAGCATCAGTTATTGTAACATCGGTTCCAAAATTTGAAACCTAAGTACCATTCTAATGCTTCCATCCTAGAAATGTTAGACAAAAACTCATTTGTGATGTGGATCTGGGAGCCTTAATATATTAGTCAAAACGTGAAAGAAAAGTTAACAGCTAAAAAAAAAGGTTTCTTGAACCATGGTATATTTGCTGGATGCTGTCTGTGTTATCAATCTATAAAGCAGTCTGAAGAATAGAAGGCTATGGAAATGGAAAATAAGTTTATAGTGCTACAGAGTGCCACTTGAAGACTCTTCACTGTTCTGCTGCAGCACACTAAAGACCATTAGCAGCTGGATGTAAGCTTCTTTCTTTGTGAAAAATAGTCACTGAAAAGAGTAAGTTGTTTTGATCAGAATGGATGTAAGAGATCAGAATGGATGCAAGTGGCAAATAGGAAAGAGGAGTTCACCACTGCTTGTGTCATTGGTTCTATAGGGGGTAGAGGGAATGGCCTCTACCCAGTAGATGGCAGGAAAAGCTGCTACAAAGACAATGGTCAGGTGAAAACAACCTGAGTCCAAAGATGTAATTTGAGAAAGGCTTTCAGCTTGACCCTCTCTAGTTCTCACGAAAATAAAGAGAGGGAAGAAGCACATTCAGATCTACAAGATTCTGTTATGTAAACTTGTGATATAAGTAATATTAGCCTGCTTGGCTTTGGTTTCTTATTCTGGTGTACCTTGAAGGCTGACACCTGCCAGCTCAGGCCTCCACGACTGATATATGTACCGTATTTTTTGGAGTATAAGACACAACTCCCCCCCCCTAAAAGAGGGTGGAAATGTCGGTGCGTCTTATACACCGAATACAGCCATTTTTGGCCTCCCGAAGCCCCACCTCTGCATCCCATTTTTGTGAAAAATGGGCCCATTTTTCACAAAAATGGGGTGCACAGAGGGTTTTGGAGGCCTGCAGAGTGCTCCTGGGGGCTGGGGGAAGGCAAAAACACCCCTGTTTTTGTGAAAAAATGGGGGGGAAATGGGCCATTTTTTTGCAAAAATGGGGGCGTTTTTGCCTTCTCCCAGCCCCTAGGAGCACTCTGCAGGCCTCCCAAACCCTCTGCACACCCCATTTTGGAAAAACGGGTGAAAAAGGGCCATTTTTCACAAAAACGGGGGCATTTTTGCTCTCCCCCAACCCCCAGGAGCACTCTGCAGGCTTCCCAAACCCTCTGTGTGCCCCATTTTTTGCAAAAATGGGTGAAAAATGGGCCCGCTTTTGCAAAAAATGGGGTGTGCAGAGGGTTTGGGAGGCTTGCAGAGTGCTCCTGGAGGTCGGGGAGGACAAAAACTTTTTTTTCTTACTTACCTCTTTGAAATCTTGGTGCGTCTTATACACCGGTGCGTGTTATAGTCCGAAAAATACAGTATATCTTGATGCATGCAAAATCTTTGATTCTAAAAGTGGGAAAGTTTGTGGCTGCCAATTAATAAAGACAACATGTCATTGAATGGTAAAAGGTAAAGGTAAAAGTTCCCCTGGACATCGTGCTACTCATTTCCGGCTCTAGGAAACATTGAATGGTTGGTACATGCTTTTAAAAGCACAAGGTGGGTTCATAAAGTCTTTCAGGGAAAAGGGATGATTGGAAAATACCAGTGAAAACCTTATCAGAATCCTTTTGAAGAAGGAAGACTTAGATAAAAAGTTATTTCTTATTGATGTTTTTTAAATCTATAAGGCCAAAGGGTCTTTCAAAGACTGTCCCCATAAAGCTCTTGAAATGAAATTGGCTAAGGGGACACAACCTCACTTTTTCTCAGCCAAGAAAAAGTACTGGCCTGAAAGGAATGTCCTTGGCTGAGAAAAAATGAAGTTGGTGCTCATGCACTTCATCCCTGCCCTGCCCTGCCCTGCCCTGCCCTGCCCTGCCCATTTTTCTCCCACATTTCTTCAATTTTATGACCTTATCAAATTTATTTCTTCAGATCAGAAGAACTTTCTTTATGCATCTTGCGCTGATTGGTAAGCATTTGTTGCACATTTCCCCAGGCATGAGTTTTGCTTTGTAATTTTGTGTAATGTCAGTTTTTGTAAACAATTTCCTTAACACAACGAATTTTGCACATTATCTTCAAGAATGCATAAATTTTTCCCTAAGGTTTCCCCATTTTTTAAAAAAATTAGCAACCACATTTTAAGCAAAGCTTGACTCGTAATTAAGTTTCATAACACACAATGATACATGAGAACTATGTACGGGCTTGAAAATACAAAATGGAATATACTTTCATTCAAGCTTTAACAAAATTTCTCTGTCATTGCAAAACTGATGAAACTTGGAGATCGGCAGGAGAGATGGATCCCCAAAGTTCATTTTAACTATTCCAATTTCCTCTCTCCTATAGTCTCTACCCATCCTATTCAGTCCAGATCCCATCAGTTAAAGAGTATAACCCAATGAGACCCAGAAGGCAGACCTTTTGTGTTGTAGCACATGGCTTTAAGAATAGCATTCCCTCCCACCCAGAGAACCACATGGCCCCCAGCTTGCTTGCCTACCAATGATCTTTGAAAACTTAATTGTGACTTTAATCCTAAAAGTAAATGGATACAGCATTAAGGCTCTGCTGCTGGACTCTCTTTGGATGATAAAAAGACCCTTGACCTTCTAGAAATAACACTCCTGGAGGAAATGATCAGGGGTGGGATTCAGCCGGTTTGGACTGGTTTGGGCAAACTGGATGCTAATTTTACATCTGGTTGGCCGAACCGGTAGTTGCACCCCACTCTGCCCCTCCCAGGAGTCTCCATAGGACCCGTTTTGGATGTGAGGTAAGTGCAGGGCCGCGTGGAGGCTCTGGGAGGGCGAAAAACCCTACCAGAAGTACCGGATGTCTGGAAACAGGCCCGTTTCCAGCCTCCAGAGGGCCTCCGGAGCCCAGGGGAGGCCATTTTTGCCCTCCCAAAGGCTTGAGCAAAGCCTCCAGAGTCTGGGGAGGGAGAAAACACCCCCCCCCACCATGGTGCAGGGGGCCGAGTAGGCCACGCCCCATGGCCACACCCACCCAGTAACTGGGCAGATAACCAGTTGTTAACATTTTTCAATCCCACTCCTGGAGATGATCCCAGTTAGGTTGGAGTACAGACTCCACTCCATCTGAGACAGATCCAGCAAGGTCCTGGACTCCTGCCTGCACCCACTGAAACTTCTCAGATTCTGAGGTTCATCCATCTAGCCTAAGGTGACCAGATTTTAACATTGGTAAAGCAGGACACCATTGACGGGGGGGAAGGGTTTCTTGATTAAAAATTTGGTCTCGAGGTTATTAGCATTGCCATCAGAATTGGAGGTTTGACCTCTTTTTTGAGTTCCTTCTTTGTCATGGTGAGGTGGTCTAGAAAGTGGTCTAGAGTTTCCTCTATTCACTTCAGGGCATGATATCTTAGACATATTTTCACTTTTGCCCTGTTTCTGTCTCTTTTTTGTCATTAAAAAAGTAACTTTTAGTTCAGATTCTGTCAGAGGCGTGTCTATGCAAATGAGCCTTGCTTGCTCTCCGACCTCGTGTTACAGAAAGGAAAGGAAAAAAAAAAGGCTGCGCAGCAATTTCAAGCCCCTTCTGCAGTGCGGTATTTAAAATCAGGCAGGCAAGTGAATCGGCTTTAAGGGAGAGCTGCGCAGGACTCTTAAATGCATTTTCTTTAAGCTGCTGTTTTGATTCCTTTAAAATCAGCTGTAGCATCCTCTGCTCCCTCTGAATCAGCAATTTCAGTTCGCGGCAAACTCTTCTGGGAATTGCATTCTTTCCAAAAATCGGGACTTTTTTAAAACGCTGTGGGACGCGGGACAAATTGTTAAAAATCAGGACTGTCCCGCCAAAAGCGGGATGTCTGGTCACCTTAATCTAGCCCCAAGCCAAAGCAGACCTTAAGGATCTGAACATAGAGGACTGAGCTACACAGACCAGAGACATCAGCCAAGAAGCAGACTCTGAGGAATAACATGCATTGGAAGGAGCTCAGCATGGGTGATTTATTGATCTTGCTCCCCTTGAGAAGTAGTTGAGGAAAACCTTTCAAACCTCAGCTGTGTTTACCTTATCATGCTGTTGTGCCAGGGACTCTTGATTCCACTTCACTGTGTTTCTTGTCTTTTCCCTTGGATTTGCTGTTTGTTTATTGGATTCCTGGTCTCAACCCATTCCAAGCCTTGACTGCATTACATTTGTCATCTTTATAGGTAAAAAGGACTCTTTGCTTCTAAAAAGTTCTGACTGAGTCTGTATATCTCTGGAGTGTGGCAGCCAGCCAGGTTACTATCTTATTGGCTGGCAGCCATCAGTACGTACACACAAACATACACACAAATGAGTGGAGATGGGGTCTCCCCTTTTAGCGGTGGGTGCAATGGAGTTATGTTTTGGTTGCTTCCCTCGATAAGCTGGTTTATATGTTAGGCTTTGTTTTGTATTTTGTTATTTTGTATTTTGTTTTGTTTTGTAAAATATTCTGTTTTTAACCTGTGAAGCCACTCAAAGTTTAACAGTGTAGAAATAAGATAGATAGACAGGTAGGCAGACATGCAGATAAATATTTTTTCCTTAACCTTTCAGGAAGCAATATAATTTCTTAGTAACAAAAATAATCTTAAAACATGATAGTTTTTTTTAACAAGGAAAGTAAATGTAATAGTGTATTGCAATTACAGGGAAGCCAGCTTACCTCCAAAATAATAGCTGTGCCCTGAATAAATCTGTGAAACAGTGGTAGCATGAACAGCCGACGCTACATCGTTATCGAGAGTTAAGGTGATGCGATGTCTTCTGGCATTGATGTTAACCGAGTGCCACAGGCCATCATATAGATTGTTGCCTAAGAAACAAAGAAGTATAAAACTGATCAACCATTCACATCAGGACCAGAAGGAAGAGACAATGTCTCTCAATGAATCATTCTGATCCTTCCAGGAAGCACCAAACCCATTCAGTGGGCAATAACCAATAGTGGAATGTTTAGCATAAACACAGCATGGCCAGAAGACCTCAGGCACTCATGAAGTTGCTATATATGATAACTTGCCTAATCACCCCAATCGAGAGGGTATAAGCAATCTCAAAGCTCTTGTTGTGGATATTTAATGTGGACAAGGACTTGCCATGTTTTTTTTTTAATTTGTAAATAAGAATCATCCTGAACTGACATATTTTCTATAGGATAATTGTGTGTGCATTGTTCATCTGATTATGAGCATTCTCATTGCTGACAGAACTCTGATATTACATGGAAGTGACCAATTATGTAGATCACATAAAAATGTTAAAGCTTCAGAGTGGGTGTATTTTGCCTTAAATTGTGATTATCATGAACCTTTGTAGCATCTGTTCTCAAGAAGCAAATCTGTTCTCAACAATTTCAATCTCAATTTCAATCTCAATTTCTCAACAGAAGAATCTGTTCTCAAGAAAAAAGTCAAGGAAACAATTGGTCCATTGCAGGGAGAAAGTGGCAAGAAGGTGACAAGCAACAGGGAGAAAGCAGAGCTACTTAACACGTATTTTGCATCTGTCTTTACACAAAGGGAAAAAACAGTCCAACCTATCAAAAACAGCATCACAAAAAACATATTAGGAACACAAGTTAAAATAGGGAAGAAAATGGTAAGGGAACACCTGTCTACCCTAGACGAATTCAAATCACCAGGATCAGATGGATTACATCCCAAGGTTCTGAAGGAACTGGCAGATGAGATCTCAGAACCACTGAACTATATCTTTCAAAGATCCTGGAGCACCGGGGAACTGCCAGAGGACTGGAAAAGAGCTGATGTAGTTCCCATCTTCAAAAAAGGGAAAAAAAACAGATCCAGGAAACTACAGACCTATCAGCCTGACCTCAATACCAGGGAAGATTATGGAAAAGATAATCAAGCAACGAATCAATGAACACCTAGAAGCAAACACAGTAATAACCAAAAGCCAACATGGGTTTGTCAAAAACAGATCATGCCAGACTAATCTTATTGCATTCTTTGACAAAGTGACAAAATTAGTGGACCAGAGGAATGCTGTCGATGTGGTTTACTTGGACTTCAGTAAGGCATTTGATAAAGTAGACCATAACCTACTTCTAGATAAAGTAGAAAAATGTGGGATGGACAGCAACACCATCAGATGGATTCAAAACTGGCTAACCAACCGCACTCAACGTGTAGTGCTCAATGGAACTGCATCTACATGGAGGGAAGTATGCAGTGGAGTACCCCAAGGCTCTGTTTTAGGCCCAGTACTCTTCAACATCTTTATCAATGACTTGGACGAGGGGATAGATGGGGAACTCATCAAATTTGCAGATGACACCAAACTGGCAGGAATAGCCAACTCTCCAGAAGATAGGCTCAAGATACAGAAGGATCTTGACAGACTTGAACATTGGGCGCTATCAAACAAAATGAAATTCAATGGTGAAAAAAGTAAGGTTCTACATTTAGGCAAGAAAAACAAAATGCACAGGTACAGTATATGTGGTACCTTGCTCAACAGTAGTAACTGTGAGAGGGATCTTGGAGTCCTAGTGGACAACCATTTAAATATGAGCCAGCAGTGTGCAGCAGCTGCCAAAAAAGCCAACACAGTTCTAGGCTGCATTAACAGAGGGATAGAATCAAGATCACGCGAAGTGTTAATACCACTTTATAATGCCTTGGTAAGGCCACACTTGGAATACTGCATTCAGTTTTGGTCGCCACGATGTAAAAAGGATGTTGAGACTCTAGAAAGAGTGCAGAGAAGAGCAACAAAGATGATTAGAGGACTGGAGGCTAAAACATATGAAGAACGGTTGCAGGAACTGGGTATGTCTAGTTTAATGAAAAGAAGGATCAGGGGAGACATGATAGCAGTGTTCCAATATCTCAGGGGTTGCCACAAAGAAGAGGGAGTCAAACTATTCTCCAAAGCACCTGAAGGTAGAACAAGAAGTAATGGGTGGAAACTAAACAAGGAGAGAAGTAACTTAGAACTAAGGAGAAATTTCCTGACAGTTAGGACAATTAATCAGTGGAACAGCTTGCCTCCAGAAGTTGTGAATGCTCCAACACTGGAAGTTTTTAAGAAGATGTTGGATAACCATTTGTCTGAAGTAGTGTAGGGTTTCCTGCCTAGGCAGGGGGTTGGACTAGAAGACCTCCAAGGTCCCTTCCAACTTTGTTGTTATTATAAGCCATCTGATTTAATTCTCAGCTGCATCGTGTTGGCCATGAATTAATATTCCTGCACATTTCCATGGGAATCTCATTGTTTCTAATTAAGCTTATTTCCCAGGAAGCGTTTTAGGTTCTAAATTGAGAGGCATTTTTGTGAGTTTAAAATGCTGCTGGATACTCAGCAATAAAGTCACTGTGGAGCTCTTGGACAAGCCTACCCAATGCGCTTCAGAGAGTGTTTGCTGAGTAGGTGTTATGTTCAAACTTGTAGTAATTCGGTTTTAGCAAAGACAAGCACAGATGTCTTTATTTGGGTAAGAAAAATCAAAGGCATTACTATAGTTGGGGGGGGGGCTTGAGAGAAGAATCTGGATGTCTTAGTGATCATAAGCTGAACAAGGTTTTTAAGAAAAGACTGGACTGTCTGAAATGGTATAGGGTCTCCTGCTTATATAGTGATATAATATGTGCTATATCTTGGTTCAATTGCCCTAAAAATACTGTATCTGTTCTGAGCACTGTAGTTGAGAAAGAAAAGACTAAGGAGATACATTTGAAGCTGTTGGGTACATTTAGCTCGGAGAACAAAAGACTGTGAGCAGTCTTCAAGTGTCTCAAGAAGGGTTATGTAGAACTGTGAAGTTCTTCCAGATGATGGAGGGCAGGGGTGGGTTCTAACTTACCTCGCTGCCAGTTCGCTTCCTCCTGCGCCGCGTCGCCGCGCTGCGTGGGTGCGCGCATACGCAGTGGCAAAAAATTAAAAAAATTCCAAAAAAGCCAAAAACAAGATGGTGACCACATGCACAGTGCTGGAAACTCAGCTTCTGCACATGTGCAGTAGGAAAAAAAAACCCAGAATTTTTTTTAAAAAAAATCTAAAAAAAAATCCGGAAAAATAAAAAAAAAAGATGGTGGTGCCCATGGACCGGCACTGACCGAACCAGTTCCGTGACATCATCGTGACGTTACCAGCGGGTCACTGCCAGTTTGGGCAAACCGGTCCGAACCGGGAGGAACCCACCTCTGATGGAGGGGGCAGGGGCAGTGGAGGCAAGAATGGGCTCAAATTAAAAGGATGTAGCTTTTAGCTGGTAATTAGAAAAAAAATATTCTAACTATAAGAGGTGCTCAATAGTTGAAAAAAAAGCTTTAAGAAGTGTAGAATGTCCTTCACTAATGGCCATCAGAGGCTGGATGGCCATTAGTTGAATATGCTATAATATTCAATTATTGCACTGAGTAGGAGATTGGATTAGATGATCTCCAAGGTAATTTCCAACCCCACATCTATGATCTTATAATTCATTTAATTTATATTAATTTGTTCACATGATGAATTACTTAATGGAGCATTTTACTACCTGTTTCAGGCAATTTACTACCTCCAAGCCCTTGATGGGCTATCGGATCCTCTGGATCAGGAAGAAGGTTGCTTATTCCTTCTCAACTTTGCTTGAATAAAGGCTTCCTAAATTCTGATATTAATCTATTGTTTTTGATTAGTCTGTTCCTCAGCCCTTCCTCATAGTTTGGATGAGACTTCTACTCTAGCTATAATTTATAGATTGTCTATGTATTTGCTCTTGCGTCTCTCCTAACCCTGATAAGAACAGGGATATAATAATAATAATAATAATAATAATAATAATAATAATAATAATAATAATAATAATAATAATAATAATAATAATAATAACAACAACAACAACAACAACAACAACAACAACAACAACAACAACAACATAGCACTATTTGGAATTCCAGCCAAGTAGTTGGAGTAAAGAATAAATTTATTGTAAACATTTATTTAAGACAGCTGAGCCCTTCTATGAAAAGCCTGTTCTATAAAGGGATATGTATTTAAAATGTCACAGGATTCTCTTGCTCTTGCGTATGTGTATGCTCATGCTTCTTCAATAGAACGATAGGCTTTTCTTTAGGAATTCAACAATTGAGCACTGAGCATATAATGAGGGTTTGCTGCCAGATGTCTTTTGAAATGTCATCTTGGTATCCCAGAATAATGTCAAACCAAGGATTTGTTATAACATCAACTACAAAGCAGAAAATTGTTTTAAAAAATTGGAATGGAATAGAATGGAGTGGGGTGGAGTGAGAATAGAATAGAATGGAATGGAATGGAATGGAATGGAATGGAATAGAATAGAATAGAATAGAATAGAATAGAATAGAATAGAATAGAATAGAATAGAATAGAATAGAATAGAATAGAATAGAATAGAATAGAATAGAATAGAATAATAGTATTCTATATTGGCCAAGTGTGATTGGACACACAAGGAATTGTCTGCAATGCATAAACTCTGTGTACATACAAGCAATCCTTTCCATTAGAAAGGAGAGAAATGCTAAGCAGGAAAGGGAGTGTCTGGCCATAGAAATACAGAAGCTCAATTTTTATCATCTGTCTACATTGGGTCTGCAAATTAGATCAATGGAAATTGGAGTTTTATAATACATGACAGACTATATATTACGCTTGGATTAACAAATGGCCATTTGAGGATTGGCTTCCCCCCTTAAAACAAAAGATCTCAATTCTGTGTTATGGACTAGGATCCTTATTTAACAACAAGAATAAAAGTGAGAAGGAAATATGCATCTGGTAAATACTGATACCTGCGCTGATGCCCACGTATCTCTCTGTTCCTTTTTGGATGTTGAGGATCAGTCTGCCATGGTGGAGATACAACAAGAGTGAGCCAGAATTTTCTGACAATTCAGTAGACAGAAGGAGTCCATCCTTGTTCCATGTTCTAAACTGGAAGCTGACAGATAAGCCATCAATCTGAGGAGTGCCGGGTAACAGTAAGTAACTGCTATTGGAGCTCTCAAAAGTGATGGGAGTGATTGGCGGTTCTGAACAGGAAAATGTCACATTCCCCTGGAAAGTAATAAGAACAAAAAGGGGAAAATACAACAGATGATATTCAAACTGTTTTCACATTCAGCTGCTTGGTAAAATTTGCCATCATCACAATGGAAAGATAAAAATGAAAAGGATCTTTAGGATTTATAACTGAATATATATTAGGGCAAGGGTGAAATCCAGCAGGTTCTGACAGGTTCTGGAGAACCGGTAGTGGAAATTTTGAGTAGTTCAGAGAACTGGCAAATACAACCTCTGGCTGGCCCCAGAGTGGGGTGGGAAAGGAGATTTTGCAGTATCCTTTCCCTGGAGTGGGGTGGGAATGGAGATTTTGCAGTATCTTTCCTCTGCCATGGCCACCAAGCCACACCATGCTGACCAAGCCACGCCCACAGAACTGGTAGTAAAAAAATTTGGATTTCACCACTGTATTAGGGGTATACAAATCAGCCAACATTTAATCAGAATTCTAAAACTTGACCTCCAGTTCACATTTACACATATAAGAAGTAAACAAAACAGAACAAAATAAATCAGAACAAAACAAAATAGATAAAACAAAAACAGCATGTAGATAAATGAATAAAAGGACTTCTTTGTGGTGTGATTCTGGGGTATGTCTGGACAATTAATTGTCCCAAGGAGCCATATGGGAATGTTGTGGAGGCTGAATCAATGTGAAGATGTATAGGCATGCATGAATCCACATACATAAATTGGAAAAAAAAGTCATCTTCAAAATAAAAGCAATTGAAGTTGTACTGCAGGCATGGTATACACTTATTTACATTTGATTTCTAATTTCCGCTTCACCTCACATGGGCTGGACATAAATAACCAAATGGCTGGTTGTGGCCAAGGGACTGTAAAATGCCCAGTTCTGTTCTAGGGTTTCAATATCTTAAGCCAGGGGTGTCAAACTCAAGGCCCAGAGGCCAAATCCAGCCCACAGGGTGCTTAAATCTGGCCTGCAGAGCCACCCTGGAAATAGTAAAGGACCGGCCCATGGTGCCTCTGCCAGTGAAAGTGGGCTCCCGAGCTCCGTTTTCAGCTGCAACGGCCTCCTGCAACCCTCTGCCAGTGAAAACGGAGCTTGGGAGCCCGATTTTGCTGGCAGAGCGCTCAGGCAACCATAGGCGGTGACACGAGTGATGTCAAGCTGGCCATGCCCACCCTGGCCATGCCCACCCCAGTCCCCCGAGGTCAAATACAAACCTGATGCAGCCCTCAATGAAATTGAGTTTGACAGCCCTGCCTTAAGCCATCTTATGGCATCTTATGGCAATAGCTGCTAATAAGAACTTGGCAATTTTGTTCATAATGCCAGGGTTCTGGTCTCAGAGTAGAAAACAAATCATTTCTCCCTTATTGAAAGCTTGATCTCTGCTAGAAAGTAGCATAGTATGCCAGAACATACATTCTCACAAAAATGCCAGTGAAGAAATACATGTTGTAAGGTTTTGGGTTCATGCTGGCCATTGGGACAATTTTTCTCATTAAATGTGATTTTATGAAATCTCTCATCCTATATTGCTGAAGACAGAACATTAAAGTTGGCCAGAAATAAGACTCTATTGTACGTGAGTGAACTAAACTGAATAGACAGTTCACAGATCTAGAAGGTTTCCAGGAAGGAACCAACTCTTACAGGCTCTACTGCAGTCTACATAATTTGCATTGTGATTTACCTGTGGTTCAATCACAACAGGCAGGCTATTTCTAGTATATATAAAAAAAAGAATTTGAACAACCACTGCTAAATCTAATTAACTGATTCCTTCAATAAAAACTGAGCTCTAACAACTGGCAATGTAATCCTGACATGTCTCCAATGTCTAGTCCCACCCAGGTTTGGTTGAAGATCTTACATGGCTAAAGTGACCAGATTTTTTTTTTTAAGCGGGACACCGACGGGGGGCGGGGCCGCCTGGACGCTGGGTTTTGCCCTCTGCGCATGCGCAGAACGCTGCGCATGCGCAGAGGGCAAAAGACCGCTAATGTCGTTTCACAAGAGCCGTTCGCGTGCAGGGCAGTTTATAAATAGCGGCCGCCAGGTAGGGAGCCGGCCGGGGTTGCGCAGGGCTGGGGGAGGCTCGCTAGCCCGGCAGCTCCGGCTGCAGGAAAGAGCGGGGGGGGTGCCGTACTGGGAAGGGCCAGCAGTCACCGCCGCCTGAGGGGGCCACCACCCCCCGCCCGCCCGCCCGCCCGCTTCGCTGCAGGGGACGCTGCACCGGATCCCGAGTTGCGCCGGCTCTCCCGCGGCCACGATGCCCACCGACCTGATGGAGAAGAGCTCCTCCTCGCCTGCGGCGGCCATCCCGGCCAGCACCAGAGGAGTCAACGCAGGACGCCCGCCCGCCGCCCACGGCCAGCCCGAGCTGAGAGGCCTGCTGCTGCTGCTGCTGCGACTGGGCCCCCAGTCCCGGCGGCGGGAAGGCTGCGGCGGCGGCCCCAGCCTGCTGAGCCAGCGCCAGGCCATGGATGCGACTCCTTCGCTCGGGCCGCCCCGCCCACCGCGACGCCGGCCTTTTCAAGAGGGCGGGGCTGCATCAGGCGCCGGGCATGCACTGGAGGGCGGTGAAGGAAATGGTGGAGAGGCGCCTGATGCAGCCCCGCCCTCTCAAAAAGGCCGGCATCGCGGTGGGCGGGGCGGCCCGAGCGAAAGAGTCGCATCCATAGCCCTCGGCCCAGCGCTGGCTCAGCAGGCTGGGGCCGCCGCCGCAGCCTTCCCGCCACCGGGACTGGGGGCCCAGCCGCAGCAGCAGCAGGCCTCTCAGCTCGGGCCGGCCGTGGGCGGCAGGCGGGCGTCCTGCTTTGACTCCTCCGGCGCTGGCCGGGATGGCCGCTGCGGGCGAGGAGGAGCTCTTCTCCATCAGGTCGGCGGGCATCGTGGCCGCAGGAGAGCCGGCGCAACTCGGGATCCGGTGCAGCGTCCCCTGCAGCGAAGCGGGCGGGCGGGCGGGGGGGCCCTCAGGCGGCGGCGACTGCTGGCCCTTCCCAGTATGGCACCCCCACCCCCCTGCTCTTTCCTGCAGCCAGAGCTGCCGGGCTAGCGAGCCTCCCCCAGCCCTGCGCAACCCCGGCCGGCTCCCTACTGGCAGCCGCTATTTATAAACTGCCCTGCACGCGAACGGCTCTTGTGAAACTTGCCAAACTTGTGAAGAGCCCTTGCAAAGCCGTGCCCGCTGAAAATTGTATTTGTCTTTCGCCCCCCATGAGCCGCGGCCGGCCGTCCCTGCAGGGGAGAGCCCGCCCCCCAGCCCTCCCTCGCCCCTTTCAAAAAATCGGGACTTTTTAAGAGGGCGGGCGGGACGCGGGACAAATCATTAAAAAGCGGGTCTGTCCCGCCAAAATCGGGACATCTGGTCACCTTATACATGGCCAGATAACACACTGAATGCGATAACTGCTAAATGAAAAGCCTGCCTTTTGTTTCAATACACCCAGTCCTGCAGAATTTAGATCTTTAACAGGATTCATTGTTAGTATGAGATACTGCACCATGATCCCATTTGTAACCTCAGACTGATCACTCTAAAGACCTGTGAATCATGGTTTGTACATGAATTGGACTAAGACAAAAAAAAACCTTCTTTGCTTGCACTACTTTTCTTACACTTCCACTCCAACAATAAATTTCTCAAGGCTACTGATTTCTAAAGGCTTTAACTACAGCTCGTCCAAGTCTCAAACATTTCTTTTCAAATTAAATCATTTCCAGGGCAGTTAGCTATATTGATGATACTGGGAACATTCTGAGAATGTTCAAAACATTTTTTTTTTATAAAATAATCTTTATTAATTATATAAAAAAGACAAACAAACATCCAAACAAACATAAAAACGTGTATAAACATATGTATATATAATTAGAGTAAGAAATATCTTTGAATATAGAAAACATTGAACATTGAACATACATGTCAACCATCTCGTCGACGCTATCCTTTTACAGCCTAGTGATACAAAAAATATTTACATCATTATCTTTCTTATATCTTCCAATATTTCCCTTATTCTTTTCTGTTATTATATTATGTTCAGTCTATTATCATTACAATAAAACAATTTTCCCTTTTTCAACAATGGTTCTTTTGTTCAGCTTGATTAATATTTTATAACCTTGTAAAATTGTATACATTCTGATATTTTGTTCCGGTCTTTGCGAAAAAGTAGACATTTGTTATTATTTATACTGTTTGAGATCATAACTCATAATGTGTCTAAGATCATGACATATAGTTATAGCAATTTTTGATATTTATTTTGGTTAAGCCAGTTATACCACCTGTCCCAAGTTTTATAGAATTCAAAGTCATCTTTATCTTGCATTTCCAGTGACATCCTACTAAGTTCTGCACATTCAAATACTTTATTAATGAGATTTAACATAGTTGGGATTTTTTCAGTTTTCCAAATCTGTGCATATATAATTCTTGCGGCTGTTGTAATGTGTAGAATTATATATCTGTCTTCATTCGTCATTTTTTCCCTGAAGATACCTAATAGGAAAAGCTCCGGCTTTAGGGGGATCGTTTTTGAAGTTATTTGTTCAAGGCAGTTTTTGATCTTAATCCAAAAGTTTTTCGCTTTGGGGCAGGTCCACCATAGATGGTAGTATGTTCCTATACCTTCTTTACACTTCCAGCACTTTGGGGAAAGTTTCGGGAACATTTTTGCCAATCGTGCTGGAGGAAGGTGCCACCGGTAAAACATTTTGTATATGTTTTCTTTGTATGGTATCGCCAGTGTTAGTTTATAATTTATAGACCAAATTTTTTCCCATTCGTTTAAATTAATTGAATAACCAAAGTTTTGAGCCCACGCAATCATCGAGCCTTTCACCACCTCTTCAAATAGATTATATTGGAGTAGGAAATTATATAGTTTGGAAGTCATTTTTTGGTCCTTGCCCATTAATATTCTATCTAAGTCACATTTTTTTTGAAATCCGTATTTTATTTTATCTTTATTGTATTTTGATTTGACCTGTAAATAGTGCCACCAATCAAGGTCTATTCCTTTTTCTTTAAGTTCTTGTTTTGAGAACATCTCATTGTGTTCATCTAGGAGTTGTTGATATGTTATAATCTTATTTACGTCTAAAAGGTTCGGGTATATAATTGCTTCAGTTGGTGATATCCATTTTGGAACACTTGTATAGTGGTCCTTCCTTATTGTTAGCCATGTGTCTAATAGGTTCTTTCTTATATAATGTCGGCGGAAATATGTATGTGTTTTATAGGTGTCCCCCCATAAGAAGGCGTGCCAACCTATCTGCAAATCGAAACCCTCTAGAGTTAGTATCCTTCTGTTTTTGAGTGTGATCCATTCCCTCATCCAATTGAGTGTAGCAGATTGGTGGTATAGTTCCCAGTTAGGGAGACCAAATCCTCCTCTCCTCCTATGGTCTTGAAGAAGTTTCAGTTTGATCCTCGCTTTTCTTTTGGCCCATATGAATTTATGAATCATTTTATTTAAATTTGAAAAAACTGTTTTGTTCAACTTTATTGGAATTACCTGGAATAGAAATAAGATCTTGGGTAAGATGTTCATTTTAATTGTCGCGATTTTACCCATAAATGATAATTGAAGTTTTGACCATCCATCAAGGTCCTTACTAATTTTCTGTATTAGTTTTATATAATTATCCTCCTTTAATGAACTACATCTTGCGGTGAGCCATATCCCAAGATATTTAACTCTTTTTACTATTTTCATGCCCAATAAATTTTCCAATTTGATATTTTGTTTTGGTGTCATGTTTTTAGTTATTATTTTTGTTTTTTCCTTATTAATTTTTAGGCCTGCCGCCTTTCCAAATTTTTCAATTTCATTAATTAGAATCGGGCCGGTGTCTAAAGGTTCTTCAACTATAAATGTCATATCATCGGCGAAAGCTTGAAGTTTGAATTCCTCCTTCCTGATTTTTAGGCCTTTTATCTCTTGCATGCTTCTTACTTTCCTCAGTAGGCTTTCTAATGCTAATATGAAAATTAATGGGGCTAACGGGCATCCTTGACGTACTCCTTTTTTAATATCTATTTTCTCTGTGATATCGTTATTTACTATTATTTTTGCTGTTTGGGTACTATATATAGCTCTGATCAACCCTATAAATTTTTCGCCAAATTTCATTTTTTCTAGTTGCATAATAAAAAATTACCAGTAAAGGTTGTCGAACGCTTTTTGGGCGTCGACAAAAATAAGTGCTAGTTGTTTATCTATGTGTATATCGTAGTACTCTAGTGTATTGAGTATTATTCTGGTATTGTTCCTTATCTGTCTGTGGGGTAAAAAACCGTTTTGATCTGAGTGGATAATCCGATTTAAAAATTTTTTGAGTCGTTCAGCCATTATTGATGCGAGTATCTTGTAATCCGTATTTAGTAATGAAATCGGTCTATAATTTTTAATGTTTTGTTTGTTCGAATCTTCCTTGGGTATCAGAGTTATATATGCTTCTTTCCAGGACTCGGGTAGTTCCCCTTTTTCCATTGTTTCATTGAATAGGTCTAACATTACTAGTTCTAATGAGCTTTGTAGATTTTTATATATTTCAAAGGGGATACCGTCCGGACCTAGTGATTTATTATTCTTTTGTTTACCGATGGCGTTTTTTAATTCTATTAGAGTAATCTTGTCATTTAGCATATTCCTGTCCTCCTCCAGCACGATTGGCAAATTGCTTTCATTGAGATATTCTTTAACTGCTTCGTCTTTTGGGTCTTCCTGTTTGTAAAGGTCGGTATAAAAAGTTTGAATTATATTTTTTTTCTCAGCGATTCTGGTATGTACTTCCCCATTTTGGTCTTGAAGAGCGTCAATTGTTCTATCTGCTTTATCTTTTGCAAGTTTGTAAGCGAGCCATCTTCCTGGTTTGTTGGCTGATTCGAAGTAGTTTTGTTTTGCTAATTTAAGTTTCCTGGCCAATTGCTCTTGCGTTATCAAGTTTATTTTATGCCTGGTTATATTTAAGTCCTCTAATGTTTTAGAATCTTTGGGGTCTTCTTGCAATGTTTTCTCTAATTCGTGCAATTTAGTTGTTAATGTATTTAATTTGTTGTTTCTCTCTTTATTACGTTTGGCCAAGTAAGCTATGGACAGCCCCCTTATGTATGCCTTCGTTGTATCCCATAGAGTTCTTAGGGAAGTCTGTTCTTTAGTGTTAATCTGAAAAAAGATATCTAATTCTTTCTGCATCATTTTAATATAATCTTTTTCCTTTGTTATTGTTTGGTTTAAGGTCCATCTTACTCTTATTTTACTATTTGGCTCTTTCCATTTTATCCATAAGGGATTGTGGTCGGCCCAGGCGTTTGGAAGAATTTCAGACTCAGCCAAATCGTTTAAGAATTCCCCATTTGCCCAGGCCATATCAATTCTCGACCATGATTTGTGTGGAAATGAAAAGAAGGTATAGTGCCTGCTGTCTGGATTTTGGTATCGCCAACTGTCTTTTAAGTTAAATTCTGTTGCCAATTGATTAAATGATGTCGGTAGTACTCTTCTTGCTTTTTTCTTATTGGTACCTTTATAGTCCTTTTTCCTATCAACGACTGCGTTGAAGTCGCCTATTATCAATAATTTCTCCCACTGTATTTCTAGTAATTTTTTATGTAAGCTGGAAAAAAAGGCTAATTGATTTATATTTGGGGCATATATAACCACTATCGTTACAGATTTGCTTCTGTTTTTTATTTGTATTATCAGTGTTCTACCGTCCTCGTCTGAATATAGTAGTTTTGGATTCAACCATGCTTTTGTATATATTGCTATTCCACGCTTCTTATGTGTAGATAATGCTGTGAATAGTTTCCCTAACTTTGGGAATTCCAAAATCTGATGTTGTTCTTTTTTGATGTGTGTTTCTTGTAGACAGATAATGTCTGCATTTTGATTTAGTAATTTGTGGAAAAAATTTTTCCTTTTTGTGGGCGAGTTTAGTCCATTTATGTTCAGGGATAGCAGATTTACTGTCTGTTCAGTTGGTGGTTTCCCTTGGTTTTGCTCTTTTTGCCTCGGCCTGTGCTCTCGTTGTCGCACCATCTCTACCGTAATTAACTGCCACCGTCCTCACACTTTCTTCTTTTTGCAGTAAATTTTCTTCTGAGCTTATCTCCTCCAAACTCTCCCTTTCCCCCTCTGCCTTTGTTTCATGTTCCTCTACTACTTTGATATACTGCTCATAAAAGTCTCTGGCATCTTCTATTGTTGTGAGTTTATGTTTTTTATCCAGTAGAGTTATTAGCATTCCTTCAGGTAATAGCCACCTGAAGGATATCCTGTGTCTATTCAGTTTGGTGGATAAGAATTGATAGGGCCGCCTTTTTTCCCTTACACGTCTTGGTATTTGTCTAAGTACTAGTATCTCTTTACCGTTATGTGTGACTGTATTTTCTTTCGATAAATTATAAATTTCATCTCTAACTATTCTTTTAGTAAATCTAATATGTACTTCTTTCGGTAGTCTGTTCTTTCGGGCATAGCTCGTATTCAGTCTATATATTTCATCCATATCCATTATTGTTTCCTGTAGTGTTCTATTTGTCATACTAGCAATTATTTGTGCCATGACCTCCGGTAAGTTCTCGTCTTTACTTTCAGTAACATTTTGAAATCTAAGAAAGAAGGCCGATTTTTCAAGCTCTAGATTTAAAATTGCCTCTTCGAGATCCCTGTTTATTATATCTGTTTTATTCTCTGCAACTTGAGGTCTAAGTTCAATCCTCTCATTGTGTTCCTCTATTTTTTTTATTCTTTGTACATTGTTTGCCAGTTCTCCTTGAATTAATTCCAATCTCTCATCTAGTTTTCCCACCCTGTCATCCACCTTTTTGATATCATCCCTCACCTCTCCTATTGTCCCTCTCATGTGATTGTAATTTCTGTCAATGGACTCCTGCATTTTAATCATCATCTCCTGGAGTGATGCTTGAGTTGTCGATGTCATTTGTGTACTGGAAGTTCCACCTGCTCTCTCTCCTGTGGAACCTTCAGTGGTACGCTGGTTTGATGGAGTTGGGGGTAGGGTTGAGGTTTTTTGTTTCCCTGTTTTAGTTACAGTGGATGTAGTAGACATTTTTAATACACTCCAGATGCTGTCCCAGTATACCATACGAAACCTTTTCTCCCTCTTGTTATTTTGGCACCAATTCTTTTTTTTTTTTTACTATTTATATCTTTTTCTTCAAGTGTCACATCAATCTGTTTCTTAGATTCTAATGTCAATTTCCTCAAATGATTATATCACACCCTTAATTCCTTCACTATAAATTGTAAATTATATATAAATGTTATCACCGTTTACATCGCATTTATATCACATTCGCAAGGGATCAATCAATAATTATCAATGCTTAAAGTAATTAATCTAAGTTCTATATATAATGTTATTTTCTAGACTCTATTATATAGATATTGTATAAACATTTTTTTATATCACCTTCAATTCAGAGCTAAATGCATTCTTGCAGAGTTGAGGGAGCCCAGTTGTTTTGTTCTCAACAATTCCACAGCTGTTTATTCACCAAAATCAAATAACTAGCAATTTACAATATAGGATGGGACACACACACACACACATTTCTTCCAAAGAACAGGGCATTATGGGAGGACTGAAGGCTTGCTTTTAATCCAAGGCACTTTGCCCAACATCAACTGAAATCTGATAAATCAATAGAAATAAAATATTTTCTGTGAGAATAGCCTCTGATCAGAGTGGATGCCTCATTCTGGGAGTTGAAGTCCACAAGTCTTAAAGTTGCCAAGTTTGAGGACCCCTGTTCTAACAGGAACATTAGATGTAACAAAATATGACCAATGTGTGGGAAATTTATATGATGCTTGGGGATTTCCTTGATGAAAGGATGAAATGAGGGAATTATTGATAAATGGAAAATGACAATTATTATTTACATTGGAAAAGAAGTTCCGGTAAGAGATTTAATTCACAACAAGATGAAGTGAAATCTTTAGTGGGAACATTCTTTTACATGACAAAGAGTATTGGAACAAAACAAATTGAGGCATTTCAATGGATTCCTCTTTGAATTGGTTATTATTTGTTATATCACCAGGATGATGTGAGCTGGCAATTTGGAAAATATAATCCAAACCTACATAAATTGCAATTGCTGTGTATCATCTGATGAAAACATGTCATGGGACTGCTTTGTTTGGTCATAATTAGGTACTGGCTAAGAGCCAAATAAAACGGCCAGGTAACACAGAGAATATGGTAATTGCTTTATGAAAAGGCTGCCTTTTGTTTCAATATACTCAGTCTTGTAGAACATAAGATTCATTACTTGTCATAGCAAGATGAATTAATTTCATATAATAATAGCCCAATCTCCAGAATTTAGAAAGAAGAATTTTGATCCATCAAGCCAAGAAGCACAGATAATAATGACAAATCAAAATAAGCTGGATAGTACAGTAATAGGATACTTGATAATAGGAATAAATGAATCATCCTAATTATGAAAAACATACATTTTATTTTTCCATTTTTTAAACTGCCAAAAATTCATTTTTTGTTCAGAACTTTCCCTAAAATATACAAGTTTTTAAAGCAACTTTCCCTAATTCTCTTTTTAAAGCCACCATATCTAGTATATAAACTTTGGGGGAATATTTTCCTAAATAAAAACGTCTTTGTAAACTTTTTTGATCAGAACATAATGCTGTTCTACATATTCATTGGTATATTATCCCAGTTCATATCCACTAAAATACAGCTGATATCAGACACTGTCATCAGCTCTTTTATTTGTCAGTTTGATTGCTGTAAACGTATTTATAAATTGGGGCATGTTACTCATAATAAGTTTGTGACCAATGCCTGCATTATGACCTTCACAGGTCTATAAAGCACAGGAAAGCTGAAGTAAGATCATAAGACAGTCATGGTTTTAATTGGTGACTGCTTTGCTTAATGAAGTTAGTTTCCAGTGCCATTTGAACTCTCTAAACAAGAGCTATCTGTACTTAAATAGAACAGTGGTTAAAATCTTCATGTAGCATAGGCATGGATGCTGGTTTGAAATCAGGCAAATTTTGTGCTATTGATGTTGCTTCGATTATTATTTTTCTAATTTGAACAGCCAGTTTCTCCTCCTCTTCTTTTTTCTTCAATAATCTCAGGAGTGTACCATTTATTTTCCCCCAGTAACTTGAAGATAGGAAAGGATATTTCAAAAGCTGAATGAAGGAACACATTGTGAGGTCACTTTGAAGGTGAGTGAGAGATTAATAGAGGGTGATGTCATCCATTACTGCCCTCCAGAAAGACTGCTTGCCTTGTCTGATGACAAGATAATTGGGCAGTACAGATAAAGCTTTAGTGAGTTCCTAAGAAAAGGTAAGTTCTAAGGGAAATTTTTGTCCTTTTGTCTTAGCTGTCGTACTTCTTCTTGATTTTATGTTTGATATACTACTGAGTACAGTGACATAACTATATCAAAGGTAAGTAACTGAAAAATATATATATAATAAAATTATGTGAACATACTGTATATACTTTAATTGGTCTCTTATGGAAACTTAATTTGGAATGGACAATTGACCAGTTTTCTCACTATTTAAGAGATTTAATTTAATGAATTTAATTAAAAGTTCTCACAGGCTGCCCAATCCCGTAGGACTCAGGGCGGCATACAACAGGCATAAGAACAATACAATAATATATAATTTTAAAACATTACACAATTTTAAAACCATTCATTCATGGGGGAATCCGATCTTCTTCACCCCGCCGGCCGGAAGAGCCATGTTTTTACGGCTTTATGGAAGGCCAGTAGAGTGGGGATAGTCCGGATCTCTGGTGGGAGTTGGTTCCAGAGAGATGGGGCTCCCACAGAGAAGGCTCTCCCCCTTGGACCCGCCAACCAACATTGTTTGGCTGATGGGACCTGGAGAAGGCCAACTCTGTGGGACCTCACTGGTTGTAGGGAGGTATGTGATAGGATGCGGTCCTGGAGGTAACCTGGTCCTGAGCCATGTAGGGCTTTAAAGGTCAAAACCAACACCTTAAATTGCAACCAGAGACTAATAGGCAACCAATGCAGCTGGCAGAGAATAGGTGTTATGTGGGTGTATCTCGAAACACCCACCACAGCTCGCGCAGCTGCATTCTGTACCAATTGCAGTCTCCAGATGCTCTCCGGATGAGTTCTATAGGATTAAAGATCAAGATTATTACAAAAAAAATATATCAGGCCTCAGCTTATCCCCAGTGCCTCCTCTGAAATAGTTGATATAATAATGTAAACCCACTTAAATTGAAAACCAAACTTTTCCCTGGCTGCAATATAGGATAAGAAGTTTCTGGACCTCAAGGGAAAAGCAAGAGATCAGATGTTTCTAGCTTCTAAAAATTTTATCTAGTGCATTCATCTGGCATTTGAGAACTCCATGGAGTCCAGTGTTTGCAGTCTGATTAATGATCCCTTTAACAGATACTGAAATCTACTCCAAAGGGGTTTCCGCTGCTTTTATAACAATTTTAACTTACTAAACTGAGACATTTAAAGGAAGATATTTAACATTTCTTTGGTAGATCCTGTCATCGGACAAGAGTTTTGCCACTACCTATTTTAACAAAAAATAAATAAAATCCAATGGGTCATTGCTTAATTTCAAATGGATCCTTTTAGCAAATATAAAAGATAAAATAAATTGTTTGCTTAAAAATCGTTAGAAGCGAATGGGTACAGTTGCAATAGATTATTGAACCGGATATTGCTCATGAAGAAATGATTGTGTGTGTATCTAAAGGATGCCAAACTTTTTTTTTTTGCTTTGACTTTGTAACAGGATTTGAGACTGACCTTATCACAATCAGACTTCATCAGATGTAGACCCAATCAGGATATTTGAAGACTTTCTCTACTGCTTTCAAGTATGGAAGTTTGATACATGGCTGCAAAATCAGCCACATTTTTCTTCTTCCCTCATTTTTTTCCTAAATTACATAGTCATCAGTTCTTAAACTCAAAAAGTTGTAGCAATTTTGGAAAACTTCAGTTGACCTAACAAAAGTATTGCCCCAATGGTTTAAAAAGCATTTGTGATAAGCCTGTTTACTCAATTAGTAAACCCTAAGGAACTGGAAATCTTAGCATCCTGTTGAGATAGAGGGTGAATCTTTAACCGCTGAGCCATCACATCCCACATGTAATACAAGAATTAACACAATGTAATAATTAGGATATGGAATGCAGTGGCTCAGTGGCTAAGACACTGAGCTTGTCAATCAGAAAGGTCAGCAGTTTGGTGGTTCGAATCCCTAGCGCCGCGTAACGGAGTGAGCTCCCGTTACTTGTCCCAGCTTCTGCCAACCTAGCAGTTTGAAAGCATGTAAAAATGCAAGTAGAAAAATAGGGACCAACTTTGGTGGGAAGGTAACAGTGTTCCGTGCACCTTCGGCGTTTAGTGATGCCGGCCACATGACCACGGAGACGTCTTTGGACAGCGCTGGGTCTTTGGCTTTGAAACGGAGATGTTCTGCCCCAGCGCCAAGCCCACCAATAATTATGCACACACAAACATCCAAACACAGTTTGTTTTAGTAATTAAAGCAATGTCTCCTAATAATTTCTTATGAGCGTAAAAAGCAAAAGAAAGGCAGAAGTTATTCTGTTCAGGAACCCAGCTGTTAATATACTATCTTAGCACTGGCCGAAGTCCAAGAGGTAATTGGCAAGTCTTACTGTACTTGACACGAGTCCCGGAACTAGAGAATGCAAGAAACAAGATCCGTGCTGGAATGCAAACTGGAGTCACAGAAGTCAAGATTTAGAAGCGACGTTGTTTCCTGCAACTAGGCTCAGCATGGTTAGGACTTAAGTAGTCTAAGGGCATAGCCAATTAGCCTGCAGCTCTACTCTCGAGGAGACCTCCTCCTGCGTAGCCACTCTTGCCTTCTACCAACCCTGCGTGCCCTAGCATCAATAAGAAGAGGCTCCTCCTCTTCTTCTGAGTCACTCATGTGCACCTCATGAGTTTCAGTCTCTGGCACCGAGTCCTCTCCAACCTCCGCGCTATCGGACTTGGGTGCCAGGTGCACAGGCCGATGGTACTGTGCCACAACAACCTCTTGGTCCTTGGGATCCATGACCAGCTGCGCGGGACGTGGGCGGGCCACAACAGGAGATGAGCACTGCCCCCTAGAGTCGGGAACGACTAGCATATATGTGCAAGGGGAACCTTTACCTTTACTTTTAATAATTAGGATAAGAACAATAATAAGGAGGTGAGACAGAGTTAGCACCTTCTGATAACTATGCTTCTACTTTGATATAGAGTTTGTCATTTTTCTAACTTAGTTCCTCCCTACTTTTGATGGGACAACACTGAAAACAAGAAAATAAATAATTTCTTCAGATAATTGTTGCATTATTTAACAAAACATACTAAGATTTTATTTCCTGAAAATGACAGGTTTTAATACATTCATATTCCGGAAGCATAATTCAAAAGATCTATATCCTTTTTTTAATGGGGAAAAGAGTTATTTCTAGTAGTTGAAGAACTATGGTTTGTTTACTTGAATTAAACTTACTGGTAGTGTCCTGCTCACCACCACCATCCACTTCTAAATATCAGATAACAAAAGAAAAATGCTCAGTGGAGTGAAATTTCATCCCACTGAGAGACATGAAGGAATCTTACGCTTGGCTTAGCAATTCTGGATTTTGTTTATCTGAGTTTCCCAAGCTTTTAAGTCACTGGCCAACTTTGCAACAAAAGATCTCACAGCCTTTCTGCTTGCAGAAAATGAGCATCATCACTTAATTGCCTGGTACCAGTGCTTGAGATATGAGTGCCGGGGACACTCTCAGCCCATCTGAAAATGATATTGATCATTCTGATACAAAACAAAGGTCAAAAACAAAGAAAAAGGGGACAACTTGGTAACTCCCTCTTTTGAATGGAGAAAAACATCTAATCTTGCAAGCTCACAAGGAACAAACAAGACAGGACAACCAAAAGTGGTGAATTTTCAAAAATGTATACAGCATACCAAACCCAGAGTTTAATTTTTGAGGCTTATTTATTTTATTTATTTATTAGTTGCATTTGTATGCCGCCCACTCCACAGAGACTCTGGGCGGCTTATTTGGTCATTCAAAGGGTTACTTTGAAAACTGAATGTTTCCAATTCAAACCACTTGCACCAGGGTTCTAATAGTTTTCCACGGTTGTTTCTGATTTCTTGCTTTGAAAGTCAAAATATATATGTCAGGAATCACAAAATGTCTTGCTCCATCCATTTTAAGTAAAATAAATGTTCAACAAATAGCACAGGTATTCAGTCAAAATGTAAATCAAAATAAGGAAGAAAAATAATAAAATTGGCTTAAATATGTGCAACCAGTCAGTAGCTACTGGTACTGGCACAACTGCCTTTTCTGAAAGCATATACCTGGTTTTAATGAGTTTCACCTTTTAAGTAAGAAAAAAACCCCACTATTGCAACTTTATTCTCCTCATTTGGAACTATATTCTTGGAATAGTCATGGCTACACTATTTGGTTTTCAGGAATTATTCATCTTACAACTCAGTACATTGTCTATATTTTTGTGAAAGTCTGTGAAAATCAGAGAGGAGGGTGTGTGTGGAGATGTTCAGTGGAGGTGAGAAGAGGCATCCTAGACCAGAGGTGAGGGATGGAAGAAAGAAACATTTCAAATAGACTCCATGTTAATTGGATTATTGTAAGTCTGCCTAATAATTTTATGGTTTTCAAAATTATATTTTTATTCCATCTAGCATTAAAGTTGTCCTTCTGAAAAAATATGTGGTATTTCTTCATGAGTTTGCCAGCTATGTAGGGCTTGATAATTTATTAAGGAGCAATGCCTTATGTCGGACTGGCTAAGTCAGACCCGTGCGTTAATGACTTCAAGACACTTTCAAAGCAAGGACTTCAGCTTTTAATCACGCTACAGATAAGAACTCAGACCATGCCAAACCCATTCAGGTCAAAGTCAGCTCTGAGATCATCCTCCTCTCAGTGCTATTTATGCAAATCCTCACCATTCCCTCCCCCCAAACCACCATCCGGTGCTGTGAAGCCCTCCCCTCTCAGCTGGTCATTGCTTAGATTGTCTCTTTCCGGTTGCAGCTTTACTGCGCATGGCTTTCTCCGCGTCTCATGTAACAGGACGTTAATCACTGGCGTCAGGCATTGAACTGCTGAGAAGAGTTTGTTGTGCTGGCAACCATCGCTCCCCTGGTCCAGTGTCTCTCCCTCCCACCAAGGTGCATATGTCGAGCCTTGGCACGACAGGCGGCTCCCCTCTACCAGGGATCCCCCAGGGGTATTCATAGATAATATGAATGAAAGCAATTATGTACTCTATTTGGAGAAGAGACTTTTATGAAAATAGTCTAAATGATCTGTCATTTACACTATTTCACAGCAATTCAATCCATCTGTAGAATATTTTAAATGAGTTCCCCCCTTTTCAGGTATAGTGGAGCACAACTTCTATTAGACCAACCATTATAGCCAAGTGTATGGAAATTATGGTCCAAAACAATTGGAATGCTTCATATTGGGAAAGGCTGATTTAGATTGTCTGGGCCAAGAACTAAATCAATATTGTATCTCAGGTGAAGTTATTTAAGTTGATGACAAACCCCCCCCCCATCTCACTTGAATATCGGCTACTTTGAAAATGTACATCAAGTGTTGCTATGATTGGTTTAGTGAGAAATTGAATATGAATAATATTTTGATTGCAGTGAAACAATGAGGGGTTTAAACATTGCATTCAGGTAGGTTTCATGGAGTAAACAACTGACTGGGATCATATATCTGACTAAGTCACAATGTTTTATAATCGACAATGATTTATAACCCATAGCTACTGCAAAACATGCTAACTCACAAACATTTCATGACTTAGCAGGGTATCCAGACCCTGCCAGTACAATATGGTATGACGAGAAAAAATCAATGGGTCTTTATATGATAAAGAGACATCTTGTATTGATAACTATATGGAAGGATTCAAAATTAAATAATAAAAGAGTATGTATGCTGATCCTATTATTTTCTCTCCTGACATCCACAGAAATCTAAAAGAAAATTATACTAATGTTTTAATGGAGGGTATAGCTGTCCACACAGTCTCAGACATCTCTGTATTACCTATATCTCAACTTCAAGCAAATTCAAGTAAAACTCATTCTACAAAGGTATAGGTAATATGAGTAAATGGGTAAATAACTGTTTTTAAAAAAGGAACACAGAAAATGTGTTTCCTCATCAAATTGTCTTAAGGTATTCAGTGAGGGCCACAATATTCTACCTGGGGTATGTACACTTCAGCATCTTTATTAATGGCTTGATAAGAACTAAGAGCAAAGTTTATCAAATTTTCAGATGATACAAAATTGAATGGGATAGCTAATATCCAATATAATGGAAAGAAAATTTATAATTATTTTGATAAGTTAGAATAGTGGGCTTAAAATAACAGAATGAGATTTAATAGAGAAGTGCACAGTTAATCACTTAGGAAAGACAAATCAAATGGACAGGTGTTGGGAAGCATCCAGCCTGGCAGGAAGGAGGGATCAAGCACAGAGTTCACCTAGAGTCACTGCGCAACCGCAAAAGTCCTAGGATCAACCTCCCTCCCTCTACCAAGTTCCTTGAAAACTTATCAAATTGTTCCCAAGTGTAGGCTGCCAGAATGGGGAGATTCCTGCATTTCTTTCTTTCTTTCTTTCTTTCTTTCTTTCTTTCTTTCTTTCTTTCTTTCTTTCTTTCTTTCTTTCTTTCTTTCTTTCTTTCTTTCTTTCTATGTTCTTCTATGCCGCCCTACTCCCTGAGGAGTAGGCAGAACAAAATAAAGTAGTTAGTTTGAGCTCTGTACTTATGGGTCGGGATATTTATGCTAGGTTTATAATAAAAGGATCAGCTTTGGTAACAATATTTGTGAAAAGGTTCTTAGAATTATAGTTGATTACCAAACGAATATGAATCAATAGTCTATGAAGGTTTTAGAAAAGACAGCTTTAATTTTAGGCTGCAGCAATAAAAAAAAATAGTTTCCCAATCAGGGAAAATAATAGCTGTGCTATATTCTGTATTAGTCAATGTTGTGTTTTGTTCCAGGGCTGAGCACCAAACTTTAAATTTTTGACTCTGATAAAAATGGAACAGGGTCAGAAAAGGGCAAGATGAAGACTTAAAGCTAAGTGATACAAAGAAAGATCGAAGAAACTAGGAATATTTAGTCTTGAGAAGAAGGTTCTGAGGGGGGAATATGAAAGCAATCCCAACTAAAGCTTGTTCTCTATCCTTCCAAGAGGCAGGGCATGGAAGAATGGATTTAAATTGCAATAAGATCCATTCTGATTGAATGAATGAAAGGAAACACCTCCTAACCGTTAGAGCCATCTGTGAGTAGAAACCAATTAGCCAGAGCAGTGGTGGGTTCCCCATCATTGATTGTATTTAAGCAGAAGCTTGACAGCTCTCTTTTGTGGATGCTTTAATTTAGCTTCCTGTATAGGAAAGGGGATTAGAATTGATGGTCTAAATGAACCCTTGGAAACCTATGATATATGCAGCCTTGTTCTATATCCAGTTTCAAGTGCTAGAGCAGAGTTTATGACAAAAATAGATAATCAGTAAGGTATTAATGAGAAATTGAGAAAGGTGAAAAAAAATTGGCAAATATTCTATGCTTTTTCCAAGGTTCATAGGAGATAAACCTAAGGGGAGGGCCTTCTCTGTGGGGAGCCCTGCTCTCTGGAACCAACTCCCCCCAGAGATACGAATTGTCCCCACCTTGCTGGCCTTCCGAAAAGCCATGAAGACATGGTTTTGAGACAACTTCATCTTGGTCTCCCCCATGTATGTAAGATTTCTTATGCTTTTTTAAAAAATGTATTTTAAATTGTTTTAAATTATATTGTTTAGTGGTTCTTCAAATGTTGTACACCGCCCTGAGTCCCCAGGGAGTAGGGCGGCATATAAGAATCATAAATAAATAAATAAATAAATAAATAAATAAATAAATAAATAAATAAATAAATAAATAAATAAATAAATAAATAAATAAATAAACAAACAAACAAACAAACAAACAAACAAACAAAATTGTGTTATTGTATAATAAATGGGCCAGTATACACAACACTCTCAACTGGTTCTTAGTGGGGAATAACTAGGTGCTAACAGATCTTCCCAGCTCTTACCTTGCAGGCTTTTTCATTGTTACTCTCTCCAAAGAATGTTTTTCCAGCCCTAAGTCTTTGCAGAATTTTTTTTCATTGCTCTACTTGCTCTGAATAAGTTTTTTTCTAGCCCTAACTAGGTGCTAACGATCTTCCCAGCTCTTACTGGCTTGCATGCTCTTTCATTGTTACTCTCTCAGAAGAAGGTTTTTTTTAAGTCCTAACCAGGGGATAAAATAATGTGCTGAAGCTGACCAGACTAAGGATGCTAGCCAGATGAATACCTGGTACGCAGATTGTTTTCCCCTATTTTCCTCCCCAAAAACTAAGGTGCGTCTTATACTCCGGTGCGTCTTATACTCCAAAAAATACGGTAAAAGTGGTGATGGGAAAATTGCACAGTACTTTCGACTGTTAATGCAGCCTTACAATAAAATAGAATTAGTTCATCAAGTGTACTTTCTGGTTTATCTGGGAGGGCTGACACACCTTAAATTCACCTAAAGAGAAAAGAAGGAGGAAAGGAAGCACCCCGAGATTTGTAAAATTCTATCACTAAAGCCAATCTGAATAATAGTAGTTTCAGGTCTATGTGGAGTCTATGTCTGTATCTGGTTTACCTCCATAGGACTGATAATATCATGGATTATTGTATTTATTCTTCTCCAAGAGCAGAGAAAGAGGACAGAAAATTGTCAGAGTTAATGATTAAGTAATTGCCACATAACACACTAAACTCTATTGTGTTTTCTTTGCTTATTATTTATTTAGCCTATGGCATACAACGTCAGGGAAATCTACACATGCTAAACACTATGCAGTCCTGACAGCCTAGATTGCTAGTTTATTCCATTCAGCTCTTGTGTGCCTATCCTTGGTGCACCGCAGGGGGAAAAGTAGCTTTACACCAATTACCTAGCAGTGCTTGGGTTGCTGGCTCTTCCAGGCTCCTCAACCAGTCTTGCCTGATGTCGTGCTTGGCTGTGTCCAGTGCTAGTTTCCTCTCTTCACACAGCTAGGTACTTTTTCCCAGTGAAGTGGTATCCATTTATCTGTTTTCAATATTGGCTGCTTTGGAACTGCTCGGTGGGCAGGTGTTAGGGATTAAGTCATGGGAACTCACTCCATCTCTTGAAGCTGGGCTAAAGTGCAGAGTGCAGACAGTTTCTGGCCAGCAGGTCCAGCATCATTAAACCTCTGTGTCACCACATCCCCTTTTTCTTTGCTGATAGCACAATAGTTTCTCACACAACAAAGGAAATAGTGGTTGGTTCTTTATGCATTCTGCACATGCACAGAGCATAGAAGAACGCAAATGGCGGCATCCAGGCCGCCCCAGGGGGAAGCGGGCAGGAGAAGCCCCGCACCGTGACCGCCGCCAGCTCCATCGGCTCTGCAACGACTGACCGGCCCTTCCAAACTGGCAGCATTTCACCCCTGGGTGCGGCGGCCTAGAGGTGGAGCTCTCGCCTCACAATCAGGAGGCTGTGAGTTTGATGCTAGGTAGAGGAAGATACAGAGGTGGGCTACAGTTGGTTCAGACCGGCTCGGGCAAACTGCTTGTTAAAATTCTGCCCAGTTCGGCGAACTAGCTAATCCCACCACTGGCTGGCCCCACCCCCATCTGTTTTTCAGCCCATTTTTCAGCTGTTTTCAGGCAGTTTTTTTGGCTATTTTCAGGCAGGTTTTCAGGCCATTTTCCAGGCTGCTTTCCAGGCTGTTTTGGGGGGCATTTCCTGCCATTTTTGGGCCTTTTTGGGGGGCCAGTTTTCGGCCATTTTCAGGCCGTTTGGGGTGTTCAGTAATAGTAAATAAATAGAGAGGGAAATTGAGTTAAAGGCCTCAACAAGATACAATTTCCCTCTTTATTTATTTATTACTACTGAACATCCAAAATGGCCTGAAAAATGGCTGGAAAATGCCCGGGAAAATGGCCTGAAAACAGCCGAAAAACAGGCCGAAAAATGAAGATTTCAAATCTTCAATTATCTCTCTTGAAAATGTACAACATCTGGATTTGAAAGGGGAAGAGGAATTTGTAGCTTGTGTGGGCACACACTTCAGACCTCTCAATGCCTCACATCCATTGTGCTTTTTCCTACCCCGCTGCACAAATCTTTTAAATATTTGCTGGCAAACACAAAGTGAGCCTCACCCCAAAGCATATTCCCCCTTCTGAATTTGGATTATTACACAACCATATGAAATGGTATAAAATTGCACTACTGAGCACAGTAACACCTGGACTATAACAAAACTTTGTGAAAAAAAATAATATAAGCTCCCATACCCCATATATAGATTATGTTGAACAAATGTAATGTATTTGGATTGATTTAAAGCCAAGATATGAAAATAAGGAAAACAAGAAAACTTCATCAAAAACTTGAATTGCCATAATGTTGTCTTCCTAAAGTCCCCTGCTTCCTTCTTTGCTCCAATTACTATTTCTGTACTAATAAACTTTACGTTTTAGAACCAATTCTGAGAAAATAAGCTTGAAAGAGGGTCAAAAATCCTTTCACCCACTTGGACCATTTCCTCATATCAGTACATTTCTTTGCAAAACAGGTTGTGCTTTAAAACACACATCGGTCTCTAGCACATTTAGTTGGACAACAAGCAGACTCTTTGGAAAGAAATCAAGGAAAGGAGGGAGGAAAACCAAGAGACCCCCCAAAAAAGTAATGGGATGGCGGGGTAGGGAAGGATTCTTACGTATCAGTATAAAAGTCCCTTTTTTCCAGTG